>NDXB01022478.1:0-78535 GCA_002631895.1 Agapornis roseicollis
TCTCCACGCAGCCTTCTCTTCTCCAGGCTGAACAGCTCCAACTTTCTCAGCTTGTCTTCATACTAGAAGTGCTCCAGTCCCCTGATCATCCTTGTGGCCCTCTTCTGGACTTGTTCCAACAGCTCCATGTCCTTTTTACGTTGAGGACACCAGAACTGCACATAATACTCCAGGTGAGGTCTCACGAGGGCTGAGTAGAGGGGCAGGATCACCTCCTTCGACCTGCTGGTCATGCTCCTTTTGATGCAGCCCAGGATATGGTTGTGATCCTGTTGCTTCACCTGCTTTGTCCTTTCAAAGGGTGCTGGCCTGATCGTAACGTGATGGTAAGTTTTGAGGCTGGCCTGATCAAACAGTAGTTCTTGCTGGGCAGCATTTGTGTCCTGCTCAGAGCCACCTCAGCATGTGAACGTCACCTTCAAGGAGGGACAAGTGAACCTGGGTGAGGCTGTCAGGTCACCCCAAGAGAGTGCCAGATGCAGCAATGCAGTGAAGCAGGAGCAGATTCTGGGGCTTTGCTCCAGAGCCTTGTTCAATGTGGACTTTAGGCTCTGAAGTACCCCTGAAATCACACATAGCCACCCAAAAAGGCTTTGGGCAGCAATGAAGTGACAGGCCAGAGCCTAGTACCAGCCCTCTGCAGACCCCCTGGTCAGAGCCACTCAGGGCAGTCATGCAGCAGAGAGAGTATAGTTATGGGAAATGAGTCTGAAGGTTTCAGTGGGGGGGTTTTAAACATTAGCTGACTATCTGGGCAAGCAACTTTTCAGCTATGGGTGTCCTACAGGATGTTCCGCTAATGAACCTTTGTGACTGGGGTGCGTTGGGGGTGAGCTAGTGTGGTTTCTGATTCCCTGAGCAAACACTGACGTTCCCTAGCATGAGGAAGTTGAGTGGTGAGCAGTGACTAATGAACAGCTGGTATGAATTCTTGACACTCCTGGAATCCAGAAATATGTTGATGAATTCTGGCCGCAGTCCAAATAGTTGCAAAGTAATGACAAAGGTGGTAATGAAATACTGGCTTATTCATGTTCAGAGGCTTAGTGCTTTATCCCAGCGTATATCCAGCATCTCTGGCCTGGTTCTGAGTCACCTCTTCGTGTCTGGAAGGTGATGGGTGCCTGGGGATGCTACAAGCACTGCTGTAGGACAAGGACCCACAGGAGTGCCAGTGCTTGGCTGCATTGTACATGTGCTCCACCTCAAGGCAAGCAGGATTCCTGCCTTGTGTGAGGGCTCCAAGCCCCTTCCTATCTGCAAGGCCAGGTGCACAAGTAGCTCTACAAACACTGGCCCAGAGAAAGTAGGTGCCACAGGGAAGGAGGAAACAGCATCAAAAATTCTCTTTTTTGAAAGGGATTTATTCTGACAATAAATGAATATAACTGGCAGGCAAAACCACAGATGGGCGAACATGACAGACTGATGTAGCCAGATGGAATCATGTTTGTTTTAATCCACAATCAGTAGGCACAGCAGTGACTGCCTTTTCATGCCACTTTACAGGAATCAAGCATTCTGAAACTTGATTGGAATTATGTCATGAGAAATAAATAGCCCAGATTAAGCCAGAGATAACACAGGGTGCAAGGCAGTGGCCCTGCAACATTGCTCCAAGGGAAAAAATGTGTTTAGAAGTTGTTGAATGTAACCAATATAAGGACTGAGAGGAATAAACTGACCTGGGGGGACATTATGGCTGTTACTGACTCCTCAGCGGCCAGCAGTGAGCAGTGAGAAACAGACCCAAAATAGCAAAATATATTTCTTGGCAAGTACCATTTTCCTGCTGCTACAGCCACTGTCCTCCTCCTCTGGCCTCACCTTTAGCTCAAGACATGAACCCCACTGATGCTGCAGGGACATGAATGCCACCATCCATGGGCCAGCTCCACTGCACGCACCTGCTGGCTGGGGACTTCCTGCCCGCATACAGGGGCTTTGCGTCAGGGCAGAGGTTTACTTACATGAATCCCTTTTGGTTTGGTCACCACCAGATCCAAAAGAGGCATCTGGGCAGCTGATGAAGTTCTCCCCTCTCTCTCCGCTGGAGCCCCTCAGGCTTTTGTCATGAACAAGCCACAGTTGTTAGCGCTTTCCAAGAAAAGCAGCAGTGTTTTGCTAAAAGTGCCGACTGGCAGCAGGTTGGCATTGGGCTTCTTTGTTAAAAGATGACAGAGCTTACGTTTTCCGGGAGAAAGAAAAGTCCTATTGAGATAATAATATCATGCCAGGCAGACAGCCCTGCTTGTGTAATCCGCTTTGAGCACAATGCTGTGTTGTGGCTTGAGCATTGTTTCCAGCTGAAAAGTGGCTGTGATTTGCCTGGTCAAGGACCTTATCCTGACTGACAGGTCTACAAAAGCAGACAGCATGCATGGCAGGCTGAGAGGCTGGGGAAGTCCACCTGAGGGGTGAGGGGATGGGACAGGGACTGGGATGCAAGGACCAGCCCATACGTGCACCCACCTTCTGTGGGTGGAAAGGGTGCTGGGAGCATCCCATGGTGCTGGTGGCATCCCACAGTGATGAGCTCCTGTTTTCCTGGTGCAGCATGGACACACAGCAAGGCTCATTGGATTAAACAGATTCTACTGCAGGGCACATGGCCAGAGCAGAGGGGAAGTAGGAAAAGTTACTCCAATCCTCTTTCAGGGCTATAGTTTGATCCCTTACCAGAAATACGATGGTATCTCTGCTTGGAAAGACTGAAATTGCAGGGCACCTGCTCCAGGCAAAAATATTTTTCTTCTGGAACAGTCAAGATGTTTCTTTACATGCTTTGTACAGAGCTATTGCCAAAATATTGGTATGCCAGGGCAATAGCAAAGCTAGTTTATAACTGCAGTGACAAGCTCCCAATACCACCAAGACCTTCTTCCTTTGCTTGCTTTCCCAATAGGGCTGTAGACACTGAAACGGTCCTTTGCTCCCAGAGCTATGATCACTGAGAAGGTGGGCATTTAAAGTGTGAATTGCAAGTTTATCACTGACAGTTGTGAAGGCAATCACATTTGGGATGAGTACTTACTTCCTGCAGAGAAGTAGAAATGGAAATAACAGAAATAATAGACTACCACACAGCAGCTGGCTCTGTCATTACATTCACCACTAGCACAAGGTCTTGTTCAATCAGATGTCCTAGAAGTCACAGTAAACAACGGAAAACATGAGCAAAGCTGGGCTGATAATGTACATTACTAACAAAGAAAAGAGAGCTTTTTTATTGTTGTAGTTAAAACATATTGATAGTTTCTGCCTACCTAGCAATTAGCTGCAAGGGTAACACTGCTATTTGTAAATCAAACAGCATTATATAAACAGAATTAGACACTTCAAAACCTCTCGATTTTCACTTTGGATTTCTTGCTGTTTACTGGCTACTGAAAAGCCAAACTTGCTGATACTCTCAAAATGTGTGATGAATGTGACAATGTTTCTTAATGAAAAGCTTAAAAGATAATACCATGTTGTAGGCAGGAATCTACCTTTGGTTTACATCTGTAAAATGCCCCTTTACCTTCTATCTCTTTTTGACAATTCAGGTGATATCAGACTCATGTCATGACTTCAAGACATTGATTCTGGCTTGCTTTGGATCAGACCTCAATTCTTTGGCAAAGATGAACCTTGTAGGGCTTTCTGTCACCTGATGGGCTGAACTTTATTTTTAACACAGCTAGGGAATTAACAGCTGTTAGAGCTTTGTAGCAGAAAGTCAGCTGCAAAATTTTGCATGCATATGTACTAACCTTTCTCCAGTCATACAGCATTTGTCATTGGCAAAATAGAGTCTTCTATGTAAAGTGGTTTATTACAACCACTTGCATTTTAATGACTAACCCTAAGCTGTTTAGAAAACCTTCAGGGCTAAAGTTAACTACCAGCTATACAGCGATGTCCAGTTCATACTGAAGTCTTACAGAGGTTGTTCATGGGTCTCATGCTAGACATTTAAACAGAGGCTGAGTTTCACTCAAACCTGAGAAGTGTATAACAGTAGCATGGCCAGATGAATGTAGAGATCTGATGCATAAGCAGGCCAAAGAATACAGCAAACAAGAGAATAGTTCTCTTTGGAGCTTGATACTGCAATCAACTTCCTTCTTCCAGCAAAACATATTTCAGTATTTTACTGATCACAAATGAGCATCTGCAGCAAGCCAGCCGAGCCATCAGCATTTTCATTATGTATTAAGGGGACAGCACTAGGCAATGGCGCTGTGCAGATGGCCAGCACATGAATTCTGCAGCATCAAAGTCCCCTCTCCCTCTGGATAGGAGTTGGGATTTAAATGCCAAGTAGCCCTGTGCTGGTCTTCAAAACCAGGTTGCCCTTCCCTCTCTGCATGGAAAAAATGAGTGTAAAGCTATGCATGAAATTAAACCAAACTCTGCTCCAGATGTTCAAAACTGCCAAGCTAAGCATGGCTGGGACAGCAGTTGATGACTGAGAGAAGTGCATCACCCACAGTCTCTGAGATCACTCCTAGCTAAGGCAAGTAGTTTTTGTCAACTTCCCATCTAGTACTGACCAGGCCTGAACATGCTTAATTAGTGATATCTGATGAGTGCAAAGCCTGGGGTTGTATTAGCCTTGCTTCTAAATTTGGACACATGCTTTGAACTAGTAACACAGGAGTTAAAACCATCATGTAAACAGGATTAGACTTGGCTTGCAAAACTTTGGCTTTGTCCTTGTTTGAGGGAATAAGAGACAGCAAGAAAGCACACAGTAGAGCAGATGCTTCAGACAAAACCAGCTAGTAACTCCAAAGCCACGCCTTTCAACATCTATCTCTGAGCATGTAACAACATGGTATGCCTGGGGTCCCATGACGGGAGTCAGCACTTTCAGGTGGGGTGATGTGCCTGGGTTGGCAGTGGCACTCAGTGCAGTGTGGACAGCAGTCTGCCCATGGCCCTGCCAAGCCCAGGCCTGGCCACCCCCTTCAGAAATAGGCACCCATGGGACAGTGTTGCACATTTGCAGTGACTGGAGCAGTCAGCTGGAAGGTTCAGCTTGGTCCAACCTCCCTGCTGAGAGGGAGGTCAGGAAACCTAGGGCCCTTACAAGGAGCTGAAAAGCCACTGGCACAAAATTCCCAGGTGGAAACCAAAGAAAGTGTACAGGAAAAACACCCTTGTGATGTTTACCCCATTGCTGTGACATGCTGCCTTCACTTTTCCCTGGTTCCAGATTTTTTACTGCTGGATTTCAGAGATCACTGACCAGGCAACCACTGCTCTCAACCAGGCCACAGACATGATGCAGTGAGCAATGGAGGAAATACAATGCAGCAACCTTCCCCTCAGCGGTGTGGTGCAGGCATTTATCCAGGGATCTGCTGTCTCAGCAGGAGTGCATGCAGCATACATGGAGCTTGATATGTTTGACAATATGTCAGACAGCACACAAACCCATGCATCAAAGGACATATATAGCTTACTGTGTTTCCTATCTCTGAAGTAGGTTGGACGAAGCCTTGGGTGGCACGGTTTAGTGTGCGGTGTCCCTGCTTACGGTAGGGAGGTTGGAACTAGATGATCTTAAGGCCCTTTCCAACCTTAACTATCCTATGATTCTATGATAAATTTAAACTTCTGGAAGGGAGTAGGCTTAATAATGTGTAAATTCGGCCTGGCACATGAGAATCCAGATTCTGATCTGATTTCTTGACATTTTTCTATATAAGTATTAAATGATAAATTATCACATCTTCTGAATAAGATCATAAATGCCCCCCCATTTTTGCAGCTCTAGGTAACATGGATGCTTTTGGAATGTGTGTTCATGTCATTCCTGTCCAGTCTCTAGCACCTATCTCCTTGAGCAAGGATCTCCCAAGCTAGCCAGAATCACTTCATTTGCATTTCTGTTTAAGAGAGAGTTAAATCCCCTTTATGCACTATTTTGCCTTCTTTTCTCTTTCTCATTTATCTGAAGACATTTCAGGACTAGAGCAGAGTGCTTAGGAAAAATACCCCAGCTGATGAATAAAAGACAGCATTTAATTTAGTTACTTTCAAGTAATCCAGTCACGCCATTCAGACGTTTGTTGCCAAACAAGATCATCAAGGCTAAAAGTCTTGTATATACTATTCCTATTGTTCTGGTGAGTTATTTGCCTTGTACTCAGAGCAGTCTGTAAGCTATTTCTCTATATAATGAGAAAGAATTGTACACATGTAAAGAATTCCCCATGCTTTGCTTTACAGATGTGATTTAACAGTACTTGCCTTCAGAGAGCTTGACAGAGAAGTATCTGAGGTATCTAAAATATAAGAGAGGTCAGAAAAAGGCACCAAGAACTTAAGGCTGGCTGCTTTTCTGGACTCATTCAGTCTGTGGCAGTGAAAGAAGTGCTTTGGCTTTAGAAAAGAGTGTTTAATGTGTTTGGAAGGTGTACAAATGCCAAAAACATCTCCTTGAGAGTCAGAAAAACTTCCTCTTTTTTCCTTTACATGTTTGTTTTCCCATTCACAAGTAGTTTCAGTGGAACATATTGAAATTGCTTGCTGTGAAGGCTTTCCAAACATTATTAAGATACATTTTATTTATAGCCTCCCTATCATAAACTGGGATTACTCATCCTTGGAAACCATTTTTTCCTTGGCTTATATACTTCTGTATGAACACACCCCCAGAAAGCAGAGCTGTTCAAGCACTAGGAAAAGTAACATCAGCTCCTTCCCTGCAGAATATGAGCTGTGGTTTGTTGTATTCACAGAGGTGGTGGCCCTTAGCATCAATCTCCTCTCTAGGATCCTTCTCCTCTGTGGATTCCTGCTGACTCACTGCCCTTCAGACTCCTGCATTTCACCAGGCACTTTCAGCTTTGAGCACTGGATACTGCCTCGCTTGCAAATCTTTGGTCTGGATCAAGCAAGGAGAATATTGGTGCAGGTATTTTATTTGAGATTTTAAGATGTTTGAGCCACTGGGCAGATGCAACCAGCGGAGCTCTGCTACTGCCTCTGAGATGGCAATGCTGAAATCTTTGCTCCTTTGGACTAATGTCTTTGGCTGAGTCAAGTTTTAAATTTCCCTTTTCCTACCTCTTAGCAGCCTTCCAGTATCTGAAGGGGGCCTACAAGGAAGACAGAGAGGGACTCTTCATCAAGGACTGTAGTGACAGGACAAGGGGTGATGGGTTCAAACTTGAGCAGGGAAGATTTAGGCTGGATATAAGGAAGTTCTTCACTGTGAGAGTGGTGAGGCGCTGGCTCAGGCTGCCCAGAGAAGCTGTGGCTGCCCCATCCCTGGCAGTGCTCAAGGCCAGGTTGAACGGGGCCTAGAGCAACCTGTCCTATTGGAAGGTGTTCCTGCCCATGGCAGGGGGGTTGAAGCTAGACCATCTCAAGGTCCTTTCCAAGCCAACTCATTCTATGATTCTAACTTGGAAGCAAAGCACCTTTTTTTTTTCTAGTTACAGCTGTACTGTTGGAAAATGTGGCACCATCAGCTGGAATCCATCCATGTACAAGTGCAGCAACCACATCAAAGAGCAGCGTTTAGCAAGAGTGCAACCACTTTCAAATTTTAAGGCAATTAAAAAATTCACAGTCATATCCAGAAAGATTTTCCACCCCAGAAGAAAATTCCACACCCAAGAAGATCGTTATTACAAAGCACTTCAAGACAAATTAATCCAATAGAATGCTCATTTTCCAGTTATTAAGTGTTCAGCTTTTGGTTTGGTTTGGTGTTTGTTTTCCTGCATGAGCGAATTTTCAGTACTTTAAGAAATCTTCTTCAGTAGTAGTTTGGTAAGCCAGAGTTCCTTAGAAATAGATAATAATGCTTCTTCTTACTCCGTATTATGTGCTTAAAGGCAATTCAGGAATATGAACCTGCTCCAGAAAAGTGGATGCTGGTGAATTCTCTGGAGGAATGCTTCCAGAGGAAAGCCTCTCAGCTGCACGTGGCTGCGTCCCTCCCAAGACCATTTTACAGCTGCATTCCTGCCTACGCTGCTGATCATAATTTCTTCTTCACAAAAACAGAGTTTCTGCCTTTAGCAACTGAATCTTCCTGGTGGGAAGGACAAGATACTTCCGTGGCTTATCCCAGCAGCAGACTCTGTCTTTCCCTGTCTTTGACAAAGCACACATCCACATCCACAGCCAGTTCATTCCTCTCTTGTTTGAGTCTCCCATGAAGGACTGCATCTAGGGGCATTTTTCATATATTTCTCAAGACACTATGGGAATGTGTGCCTTGTTTACTTAGCGATAGCTCACCACAGTCTTTTAATTTAGGTTAATTCAGTGTCTTTTTATGTCTTTGCACCTTTTCCCATCAATAGCTATGTTTTAGACCACTGGGATAGCATCAGCTGTCACTTGCCAGCAAGTGATGTCACTTTGATATATATCTGCAGGCCTCTATTTTCACAAGAGGTCAGCTCCTCCGGCTCTGTGGACAGTCTGCATGTGTTGGAAGGAGCAATATAAACTCTAGATCAATATATTTGGCTTCCTTTTCAACAGTTATAGCTCCTGAAAGAGAATTATTTTGTACCAATTCTGCCAGATCCTTTTAATCTCCACATCTGTCTTTGAGCAATTTTTCTGCATGCAACACATCCAAAAGCAACATTTTCTACTAATGTCATTGACATGCCCCTCCCTTTCCAATTCATTAATAAAGTTGTTAAAAACCTTTTGTTGGCCTTCAATATGGTTCACTACATGTGGTTGCTTCCATGACTCAGGGGCACTATTAGCAAGTCTGGAACATCTCCAGTGTGTCTGGAATATATCTCTATCTCCGTAGTTTAAGTCCTGCTTACAAGAAGGCTGCTTAGTAGACAGAAATAATAGAATAACACAGTTCTAGACTGCTGCATATGGATTCATTCCTCCCTACTTCCCTCCCTTCTGAAACAGAAGATGCTTCTTTGTGATTTTACATCCCCACACTACTTCAGCAATACCCATGAGCCTTCCCTGACCACAACACTGGAGTGCTTTGAGAGCTGAGACTCAGAAAGTCCTCATGCTCACTTTTAAAGCGATGAGCTATGGGAACAGCACACTGTGATGACTCTATTTATTTACTTATTTATGGCCTGAATTGTTTTTTACTTTTTTTGCTGTCAAATTAGATCTTGCTGGTCGTTGCTTTAGAGTGATTCATAGATGGCAATTCTTTACAGCAGTGCAGCAAATGACTTCTCTCTGTTCCTTGTTTTTGCATTATAATTGTAGAAAACTCAGTAAATGTTCATTGTCTACCAGTATGCAGCCAGGCAAAGACTATAAATCGTTTTGCTCTTTCTGACTGTAATGATTAAACTTGGAAACATCAGCTAGAGGACATGCAGTCCAAGGTTCCAGTTTGCATAGATAATTGTGTTTGGTATCAAACAAGATATATGTAGCGAAGCTGGAATGTGTAACCTCTTTTAAGATTCCCCATGTCTTGCTCCCATCCCATTAGAAGCAAGGGTGTCTCTTGCCTGTAATGACCAGTCTACTCCACATTGCTCTTGGTGGGTGCTGTGAGCAAAGATCTCTCCTTTGTGAGCATCAGTCTCCAAGCTGGAGGTAAGGTAACAACATTCCCTGACAGCCAGAAATAAAAGGCTCTTTGTGGATAGCCCTCCACATACCTTCCTGCTGAACCAGCCTGAGGAGCTTGGAGGTGATAGTTCCCATAGACCAGTTACATGCCAAGGGCATTTCTGCTGTACTCAGGAGTGCCGTATCTGCCACTCAAGTGACACAGGGAGTTGAGCAGGATCTCACATGTAGTTCTCAACCGAGTCAAAAATCACAGGGTGGTTCAGTGTACCTGGATTTTAAAAGACAAGCTGCAGAGAACAGTGAGAATCAACATTAACAGTCTTCCTGGTTCTTTCCTTAATTTCTCTCCTGGTGTCCTGCTGAAGCCTAAGAAGGAAGCAAGATGACGCTATAGGAATCAGAGCCAGGACCTCAGAACTGAGCTGCTGCCTCGAGGGCGAACAGTTGTGTGCATGCCTAAGGGAGAGCAGCCTCCCATCCCTCTGAGCAGCTGTGGCTTCATTGTAGTATCATTTGACTCCCTGCTGGCTTCATTTTTCTCCTCAGCACTTCTTGCACTGCCAGTTTTCCTGGCTTTTATCCCCTTGGAATTCTTCACAGAGCCACCCTCTGCAGGCACTCCTTTCTGAGGATGAAAGGAACGTTTTTGGTAAAGGATGGCCCCAAAAGTCCTGACCAGTGTTGCCCCACATTGTCCTGTCAGTGGTGGCGATCCGTGGCAGGAACCGACTGTATCTCAGGCTAATGAGTTGTCAGAAACCCATCCCCATGCCTCGCCTCCCGGGCAGGTTATTATTATGAGGGCTGTCAGTGGCGGGTGAGGATGGGGCAAGCAATCCATTTCTGCAGCCAGCAGGGAGCTATGAATCTGTTCACAGGGGATCAGCGGGGTGCTGTGGGAACTGGCCTGCCCTGCAAGCGTCCACCAAGGGCTACCATTCAAGAGAGCACTGTGGGTTCATGGCGAGCACAGCGAGTTTGCCTCTAATGTATGCCCTAATGAGTCGGCGGAGGGCGTTCTGCCTGCCTGAATGTCTTTAGTGTGGCAAAAGCGGAGTGGACATTCCCATACAATAGTGGGCTTAAATTCAGCTTCTCATCGACGCCTAATTCATGGGCGGAACGGCTTTTGTAATACCTATAGAAGAGAAGTACAGTAGATCATTTCATCAACTAATTGGAGTTGACAATCCCATATCTATCCATATCTCAGAGCCATTTGCATG
Organism: Agapornis roseicollis; assembly: GCA_002631895.1. NCBI lineage: Eukaryota > Metazoa > Chordata > Aves > Psittaciformes > Psittacidae > Agapornis > Agapornis roseicollis. Next base: position 10,761 of record NDXB01022478.1, read on the forward strand.
CATTTGGAAATGGAAGTATTTTGTCTTCCCTCATGTGGCCAGCCACCAAGGAGGGAAAAATATACATTTGGGTTTGCACCTCAGACAGCCACAGCTTTGCAACAAAAGCTAATATATCCTGGCAGTGCCTTTTTCACTTCCTGAATGGCAGGTGGAGCATTAAGCGTTACCTTTCTTACCTCCTTTCTCCACCTTTTAGATCATGTTTCCTTCTCTCCACCCATGGTTTGATATCACTGCAGGACACACACTTTATGTTTGTTGGGTGTCCCACAGTGCAGAGCATCCATCTTGCATAGGTCTTGTAAGTACCACCGTAACATCAATAAAATAATGGGGTGATCATCAGGATATAATACAAAATGTCCCTGGTTGTAAATGGGAGTTTCACAACTTGCAGAAGGCCACTAGCTGGACCAGTAGCAGGGGTACATCCGGTCCCCAATCCCACACCTGTAATGACAGAGTGCATCAAAACTATCATTTGCTGTAGTCTTTTGGGGCATAGCATGAATTTCTGCTATTATCAACACTTTATCCACTGGCCAGTTCAGATACAGAAGTTGCATCTTTGTATATACACAGATGCTATTAATTCTTCCAATTTAATTAGGAATGTAACACCTGAGAAAGAAAACTTTCCAAATCCTCAGTGGAAGCCAAACAGCCACTTTGGAGTGTTGTGCCAGTTAAAACTGGATGTTCCCTTTTCTCTGGTAGACCATTTTGTCCTCAAAAGCAGCCACAGAACTAAGTTGTATCCCCACCTATGAAAGTCTTTGGGAAGAATTAACTGTGATTTGAGCTAACTTGGGGGATTTGACTTTTTTCTGTTTAAATAAAGGCTTGGTTTTGTCCATTAGTCATGCTAAAACCTCCAGGCTTCAACCCTCAACTCCATTAACAGACTATGATGAAAACAAAACTAAATTAATGGCTTCTTCCATTCACTAAATGTTTATTCCACATGGGATCTGAAATACAGAATGTGGTAAAATTGCCTGGTTTGTACTTTATACTGGGACTGACGGAGACTGTAACAGCACTTGGATGGAGACAAGTAAACTTTATGCATTGATCCTAGCGACTCAGAGGCAATTTAGTAGTTCTTGTTGTGACATGGGAGTTTTCATGCTGTAGAGCTAGGAAACAGTATAAAGGTGCCCAACAAACAGAATAAAGATGAGCTAAATCACCACAATTTTTTTTCCCCTAAATATGTTCATTAAGGATATTACTTTGCTTAGGATGAAAAACTTTTACTACGTTTTTGCTCTTAAAAACCAAAGATCTGCTGGGAGTGTGGGAAATATGTTTTAAAAAGCCAGTAAATGGAGCACACGTCAGTAAAGACAGCTCGATTTCGTTACGGTGGTGTGATCACAAAAACGTTTCCTACCATGCAACTTTTAATTAGTCTCGGAAAAAAATTATTCTGCTTCACTTATACAGAGTACAGTACATGGCTACATAAATGCATAAGGAATGAAATAAATATGCTTTGTTCAAATGTGGTGACCTTTGGGAGACAAAGATGATAAGAGAATGAAGTTTCTTTTTCCACTTGTATTTATCATGAAGCAAGTCAATGTTCCCTCAAGAAATACAGTAATTATGATAAAAAATAAACTGAAATGAACTTCTTCACTTCACACTTCAACAGTCTTCCAGCCATACAAACGCATTCATGCATGTATGGCTGTCATTTCCAATCCAGACAATTTCTGATAAGCTTTAGCCATTCTGAGGTGCTGCCAGTTTGAGTGACAACATTGATACCTGCAACTAAACGGTTAATCTGCTCACCATTGTGAATGTAATCATTGCTCTCAGACACAGAGGAATCCCACATTTTTTCTGATGTCTGAAATAAAGTGGTTGTTAGTAAATAATGTAGAGCATATATGCACATAAATATATATTAATATACATGGTATTGTCTGCACTGTTCTGTGCTATCACATGTATATATATATGGGTACTAAACCAGAGAAAATATGGAAAGTAAAACATATTTTTAAATAATGTAAAATGGATTTGCCTTTGCTGTAAATAAAAAATCAATATCAAATTTATTATTGCCTTTCATTAAAACAACATTTTAACTATACAATTCACATTTGACTCATATGTGCTCTATGACTTTTTAGTATAATTCAGCATCCAGTTCCCATGGAACTCAGGGGCATTCTGCCCTTGAAAGCACAGTCATTACTTCCATCCTGCTGCTATTTAAACACACTTGGAAACGATGTATGCTTCCAAATCTGAATAAAGCAAAACCAATGAAGGCAAAGGTTATGTAGGCAAAGGGTATTTCCCTCATTTGCTAAAGACATTACAGCTCTGATCAATGTGCTTAACTTGCACATTTTAGCCCATTATCTGAGGCTGGAGTCAACTTGGCAACATCAAAATGGTTGTATTTTACATTTATATACGCTATTATATACTCATACATTTGCTCAGCATCAGAAACACTGGTCTGCAGTATTTCCCATGTATACTTAATTTACTGATGTTGACTATTCAGGGGAAAAAAATCCAATTTCATGCAAATGAACTTCCTATTTTCAGTATAAACCCCCTGAAATTCTGCCAAGTTTAGCACTGCAAGTAATGGACCCATAAGGAAAACATATAGTATGGAGAGTGTATTAGAAGAATGGAGATCAGTTATATTCCCAAAGATAACTCACAAAATACAGGTTGTTAAGTCTGGTAACTATTGCTCCCCAAGCACCACAGAAAGTAGAGTCATAAGGTCACTATCAACACGGCCTGTGGGAATGTCCCTTCACACACCTAAATTCAGCTAATTATTAGCTGGTGAACAAGGATCATAGCAGTCAGGTTTCCAGTGACTATTATCTTCTGCATGGGTAAAGTTTCAGCCAGGGTCTTTTGGTGGAACCTGGTGTCTCAGTGCACTGTCACCTGCTGCCATGACCATGCTTCTTGTCGGACAGTGCAGTTCAGCGTAGCATAGGACTTGACTCTATCATGAATTATCAACTACTTATTGTAAAGTCATACCTCCATTAAAATTCTTGGGGTCTCAACATGATAGTACTGTGAATTAAACTTTAACAAGACTGTTTAGCTGTGGATTTGATGTCTGTTGTTAAATCAATCTCAAATTGTATCATTTAATCCCCTAGATCTTCTTTCCCAGAGATAAAAAATGATTAAGAGCTTCTTCCTGAGCATTTAAAGCAAGCACCCACAAAACCACAGATGAGCTGAAGTGTTTTATGTCCAATTCACAGAAGCATGTAAATCCATAAAGTGTCACAGGTATGAACTAGCCCCTTTCCCCTTCTAATTACGTATCTTTTACAATCTGCCAGAACAAGCAGTCACTTGCCTCATGTGAAGCATCATATGAAAGCAACATCAGTATCAGTTCACCACAACCTACAAGTGATCAAACAACCTTAAGGATAATTTCAGAAATACAACATTTGCCAGAAAATACTCAACACTGTGCATTGATATGCAAAATATTTGGGTTTTGTGTAGCAAAAAAAAGTACAATTGTTTTGTATCTAAGATAGTGTTTATTATATAAAATCCGTATTAAACACATCTGTTTATTAAGTGAAGTTGGCAAGGCTATTATTAATGTTTCACTGTTTTCCATTCTATGCTCCTCTTTCTTAGTGGCTTATAACTTTGGCAGTCTTTAACTGGTTGTATAAACATTTACAGGAGGCAGTTCTCTAGAAAAGCTTTCCTGGAAACAGGAAATATCTGCACCAAGCTGATATTTTTCAAGAAAATTTCAGCCAAGAAGGTCATTTCCAAGAATGCTGCTTGGGGAAAAAAATAGGTTCCTTTTCTCTTATTAAAAAAAAAATCCAACCCAAACAACAAAACCAAACCACAAATTAAAACATATTTCTTCTGGAAAAATGATAATGAGCTTTGGAGCAAAGATTTGAGTATTGTGATAAATGGTTTTTGTTATGGGTTGTTAAGGGTACACCTTTTGCTATGCTTGTGAAATGTGGCCACACTCTCACCCTTGAACATAGCCTAATCCTCTAAAGTATCACAGTTTGCACGTGCTGGTTGGAGTGAGCCAGCTCAGACACCAGAATATGTTTGTTGGCAGAGAAGCAGGCTTCTTTCAATTGTTTCTGTTACTCAAACTAGCCTAAGGATCTCTATCCTGCATTGCAGTGAACAAAACTGTCACAGCCTGACCTCTTCACTCACCTGATCAGCACCTACCCTTGCAAGTGTGTTTCTTGCTATATTCCTGAGAGAAGAATCTGGGCAACTTCTCTACTGACCATCTCTGTGTCCGATTACAAGAAAACACTCCACTTACCTACTTGGCCATTCCCATTACCTGTGGTGTAAATTGCCACAGAGAAGACACTGCTCTGGAGAAGGAAGGCACCAAATGGACATAAATGCTTCTAAGACCATGCTGCATTGCTGAAGCTACCCATGCCAAGTGTGGACAGCAACAGTGGCTGCTATAAAAGACTGAAAGAACAGAAAAGGACACAAAGAGAGCAGTGTGGCAGCCAGGTCACCTGGGGCATGGAAGGAGCATCAAGAGCACTGAGGTTGCTTGTTGTGGTTCTCCAGGCTCTTGGTGTCCAAGCAGGGAATTCCAGGGCACATGATCCTCAGAAACACTTGACAGGCAAAGAGAAGCCAGCTTTCACCATCTGTGCACGTTGCGAAAAACAAAGGCACAGTTGTATAAGTGACCTAACAGACTACTCAGCAAAATGAAAACAGAACTGCCAAACTGACTACTTAAATGTTACACAAAGCACTTGTGAGAAGAGAATACCAGCCCATTAGTGGCCTGCTAGCTAGAAATGAATCAGGTAGAGCTGCTCCCTACAAGCACTGTTGTTGTTGACATAAGGCAGTGGAGACTTTTGTGTCAACAACTCCAGTGTATTAAACTCTTAAAGCATTTTGAAGGAAGGCATTTCTGTGGTGACACACTGCACCCAGCACACAGAGCTGGGCACTGCCCCAAGAAGTGTGAAAGTCAGGGCACTGGTAATTTGGGGATGGTTGACAAAAGGGTAAATGGCTTGTGTACAGATGGTTGGCCAGTGTAAACAGCTCTAGCCATGCTCTGTCTCCTGGAGTAGTACCAGATGATGTGTGTTGAATCATGGGATTCTGAGTTACTTTCACCCCAAGCATGCTGCAGTCTTTTGTACTGTCTGCCTTGGGCATCTGGTCCTAACTCACTGACCATACTCAGCATTCATTTCTGGCCCCTGTAATCCTTCCTGTCTCAGGTAGGCTAAGCCTATTTGGTTTGTGGGGTCTGAGGAAAACTTGTCCACCTACACAAGCTTGGGATCCTGCTTGTTTCACTCGGGCAATGGGATGCTCCAGAGTTCTGGTAGCTGACCAGAAACTGGCTGCATGAAAGCTTCGCCTCCTTTCTCTCCATGGGGAAGGTTGTACACACACATTTGACATTAGAGCAGATCCTCACCACTCCCTAGCCTCAGAGAGGCCGTCACAGAAGGACCACCAGTTTAGCAGGGAGGCTCCCTGGTCCTAGATGCAGAGTAGTGATCACTGCCTTTCCACTGAGATGTGGGCCCTGGGCTCAGGTTCAAGTCAAACACAAAGCACAGACATTGCATTTGGAATATTTTCAGGGCACAGGGGGTTAGGGATTTTTTTCTGTCTGCAGATCCTTCCTGGAATTGAGAGTTTCTGGCCCCACTGCTCCAGGACCAGCTCTGGCTCCCCTGGGAGAGGTGCAAATGCAAATGGACCAGCAGACCTTGCAGAGGCTCTGACCTCAAATCACTCTTCCCCTATCTACCAAAAGAATAGATGCATCTGGCCAAATTAATAAAACCACAGCACATTGAAGCCTCAGGGTGTAAAGGTGGGAGTTCAGGACACACTTGTCCCTGCAGCTGCCAGTCAGCCTTGATGGCTCACAGGTTTCTTTGGGACCCAGGCTCCCATTTTGCTGCCTTATCTCGTCAGAATATTGCTTGGGCTCTGACAGAGTTTTCTAAGAATGTCAGAAGTCCTGGATTTAGCTCCTTGTCTTAATCCAGCAGCATTTTTCTCTCTTACTTTCTCCTCTCCAGCTAGTTGCCTTCTTCTCTTTCTCTGAAACAGTGAGGGATCACTTGTAAAACACATAGCCTCTCTTCACCAGTGAACCAACATCCAACTATCCTGTTATCTAACCTCTCCTTCCTCTTCTCTCCTCCTGCAAGACTCAGTGTTAAAAATTGTTTTCCTGCTTGTTAGGGTAACTATCTGTCCAAGAGGATTTCTGGATGAATGAAGGACCATTCAGGTTTAGAAACTGGTGTTAGGTTTGTGCCACCACCACCACTGGTATTTCAGCCATGGCTGAAGGTAAAAGGATGAGAGAAGCAGCTGATGAGCTCCTCTTAAAATATAGCTTGCACATAACAGAGAGAACCTCCACATTTTCCAAGCTCTGCCCAGATTTCTCAAAGCATCAACTCTTGAACCACTTCTGTGATTTGGAGCCAGCTATTAGTTTCCATTAAGATGTTTGTGCGAAAGCACAGTTTCCAGGTTCTTTCTGCACAATACTTGATTCCTCCAGTCCTTTGACATACACAAGAATGCCATTTTATTATTTATACAGATCACATTGTTTTCCTCAGAGCATAATTTCAATTCTAATTCATTAATGTCAAAGCATAAAAGAAGCAACAGCACATAAAGCAAAAGAAGTTTGCCAAACCCAGAAGATAACAGCTGATAATTAAGGATGTCCCATTATTTCTTGGCAAAGGAGCTTGTGTTTTCAGAGGCACATTCTTAAAGGGCCTCTCTTTAATGTAGCTGCATAATTTGCATGAATTCTATTTGCACAAATAAAGGTTTTCAATATGCATAAAAGGAGGCTTTAATGTTCCCGTCATATGTGTACAATACCCATCCCATGCCCTTTCTCCCTGGCACAGCCCAGCCTGATGACAGGTTCACAGCACAGCCACTTGGCAAACCTCAGGGGGAGAGGGGGCACAAAAAAACTGCTATGACTCCATCGAGATCTGGGCTTTTGTTAGCATATATCTGCTATCCCACCAGATCTCATGTCATATGGACACCACTGCAGCTAAAAAGGCACTGTGTTGACCTGAAACTTCACATAAATCCTCTACCCAAGGAGAAACACTATTTCAATCTTCACAAGCTCACATTCACCTTCTGCCCTGGAAGCCCTTTGCAGCACAGTCTCTGCTTGCTGGGCAAGTCCAATCAGACTCTGGCATCTTGCTTGTGTTTCTTCACATCAGTACACCAGCCACTGCTGGACATGCAGGGCCAATGGCCCTTGTCTCTTTTTCTGTACCTACAAAAAAATTGTATTTCTTACTGAAAAAGGGTTTTAGACAAAATCATCAAATACTTTCTGAAGAAAATTGGGCAAGAGCAAATTTTTAATTACAGTATGATTTACAATGGCAAATCTCTTAAGCCTGGTGCTGAAGAAAAAATACATTTATTTCATAGCAAGATTTGGCACGAGTCCTAGATCCTCTTCACATTTTAGCAATATTGCTACAGAAGCAAAACTCTACAAGGGTGCACACAGCCTCAAAATCCTTCTAGGTCCATGAGTCATAACCACTGCATCCCCAAGCAGAATAGAGGGCTTCTCAGAAATCAGTTCCTGATCTGCACAAGACTACTTAGCAGCTACTTAGACAGAGGCGTCATATCACCTAGTATTTTCAAGAACCAGATGATGTGGTCTAGGATTCTGTCAAGGGGAAAGGAAGGAGGGTGGTACACTGGTACACCTCCACCTGGGACAGGTTCCTAGGGGGAGAGCAGCAAGCAGGCTCTTACATTCCTTTGTCAATTATGAACTCAACAGAACCAGAAGCTGAGGTTCATCCACCCCATAGCAGGACTAACTCAATGCTGCTACACTGGATTTAGTTTTATGCAAACCTGTCCTTTAGGGTACTGTCTCCTAGTGGAGCTTCCTTTTTGTTAACTCAGTTCTCAGGTCTGTGCCTTCAAGTAACTTGCTTTAAGTGGGAGAATAGTGTAGCAGAGCAAAACCCAATTTACACTGGCATATCACTAGGAAAAGGCACAGGATGGTCACTAAAAGTGCAGCCCAGAAGCTGGAACATGGGATAGCTCTGACGGTTTCCTTAAGAAATGGCAGGCAGAAGGGGATTATTGCAGGGAGCTCCTGTCTCAGCAAACTCGGCACAATCAGGCAGTATTCCTGGGCAGCTCAGCTTTCTCTCAGTGATGTGAGGGTACAGAGGCTAGCCCTCTCTCCCTGGCAATATGGTGACATGGCATGTTAATGATGTCAGTGAGCATTTGCACTTAACACAGATAACACCATCTAATGAGTCCCTCCACTACAAACGCTGCTGCAGTCAGATGTCCAGCTGCTTAATGTGTTTCCTTAGGAACACAGGCAGTTGTGCTAAATTCCCACCACTGAGCTGCAAAAAAAAAGCCCATCCATCCATGCAAGATCTAAGGTTTGGATTAATCTATGACAAAAACTCTTTCCTGTTCATTTCCTGTTGAGCAGCAGCCTAAATACCCCGACCCAAAGGCAGAAAAGAATGCAAACGATTATTTCCCCTATTACATGGGGAAATGAAAAGAGGACAAAAGGTGAACTTCACCCCTGTGCTGAAGGTCAGGAGATGACCCAAGTAAAACAGTCTCTGAGTCAGAATGATTCAGTCAACAAGGTAAACAGCAAATTCCTCACATGGGAAAAAAAGGCCAAAGCTATTTTGTTTCGTGATTAACCAAGTTATCCAGTTAACTACATCAGACCCAGTCACGCATTCTGTGCTTTCAGTACTCCTTCCTGCCCTACTGCCACACAAAATTCCTGCAGACCTAGTCTACAGCTGATGCTGTTACTGATGCATGAATTCATGCCCCGATTATGAAACTAGAAGTCAAGCACTCCTGCTCTCTGACTTCTATGCTGATATCTATGACCCTGGAAAATTACTCTGGATTGTGATAACTTTATAACAACAGGGCTGGAATATTTATTCATCTGTCAGAGGGACAGAGTGCATTAAACGCAGAATGTGATTGGCTCCTGTATTTCTGCATACACAGTAAGTTTTGCCAACATGAGTAGGAGACATTGTGATCAAAACTGCTTCAATATTTAAATATAAGAACTGCTGTTTACAGATATGACACCAAACCCGTTATATTGCTATTCACAGATATACATATCCACCCTTCTCAGTTGTCAGGAAAGTGCAAAAATTATTCCCACAGCATGATTTTATCCAAGACACTCTAAGCTCATTGTGTTCTGTCATATTATACATGTTATCTCTTGAAATCAGCCACTCTTTACTGCAAGTGGCATCAAATTTTTTTGTTATGTATACACCTTTTCCCATTGCATTCATGCTTATCCTATATAGTCTCCACAGACTTCCATACAGAAATCTTGCAACTTAGTTACTCTTTCAGCTGGCCCATAGTGAGCTTCACCTCACTATTATTAGCATAATTTTGATGTTGGCTCTGTCACTTACCCAAATTACACCCAAAAAAACCCACCAAAACCTATGTGGATTTCTAATGATCATAGAAACAAATATCTGAGTGTACTTCTCATACATGCTAGTTAAAAGAGAATTACAATTCCAACTCTTGTTTGCTTCTATCCAACCATGAAGGCATCACAACCACCTTGTGTGAGGACAGCTGGATCTGGGCAAGATAGGCTGTTGAGTCAAAAGCAATAAACACTCATATTTAGCAGGTGATGCTGGTTTTGCTTTCAACACCAGGACATGAGGCTGACCTTTGGAAGGTAAAGTGTGCAAAAAAATGCAATAATTCTGTTACAGAAAGGTTAGTTCCTGAAGGTATATTTTCCACATTTAGCATCCAATACATGAAAAGTGAAGCAAATATAAATATTGTGGCATTTGATGACTTCAGACAGGGAGTAGTAGAAGACATTAGTGTAGACATGACAAGTTAGTAAATGGTTCAAATGTTGGTTCAACCCATTTGATTGTCAAAGGTTAAGAGACACAAATAAAAGCTAGAACAGGGCTGGTGTTTCATGAGCTCCTGGAGAGGGACATTTCCTGGAGAGGGCACACAGTGATAGGGAAATGGTAAAAAAGAGGGTAAATTTAGTTTAGATATTAGGAAGTTCTTCGATAAGAGGGTGGTAAGACATTGGCACAGATTGCCCAGAGAAGTTGTGCCTGCCCCATTCCTGGTAGTGTTCAAGGCCACGTTGGATGGGACTTTGAGCAACCTGGTATAGTGGAAGGTGTCCCTGCACTTGGCAAAGGGGTTGGAACTGGATGAGCTTTAAGGTCCCTTCCAACACAAACTATTCTGTGGTTCTGTTAAAAACTCTGGCAACTTCTATGACCGGGAATCAAATGAAACTGAGTAGAGCACTCGCACACTGGCAAGGACATCACTTATGAGCTTTATACGCCCTGAGGTTTTCTATCCGTGCGTGTAGCGCATCGAACACAAATCAGTCCACACATTTACTCTTTCATGCGAACCTCCGCCACCACGCGTTCGTAGCCGGCAAGGCCGGCGGGTGGAACCAGGCTGGTGCGCAGCTCCCGCTACGTGCTGCAGCCACCGCGCGGGTCAGGGGCTGCCGCCTCGTGGACACCCACCGAGAAGGATGAGGAAGAAGGAAATGCAGAGCCGCACCGCTGCGGAGCCGAGAAATACCCCAGACCTGGAAAGTGGGCGATACTCCACCGGGAGGGACACGCGCACACACACACTGCACTGCCCAGAAACGGTGCGCCCATCCCGGCCAGCAGGGCAGCCGCTGCTCTGCCCGCCCCGCTTCCAAGAGGAGATGCGTGACGGCGAGGAGGGCATAAGGGAGTCGGGAGGAAGAAAAACCCTCCGGGGCCTGAGGTACTGCGGCGAGCAGCAGCACCATCCACCTCTTCCGCCCCGGGGCGGCAAGCCCGCGTTAGCCCCGCCCCGCAGAGCGGTTGGTTAGGAAAGGTGGAAGGACAGCGAGGCCTGCCAATGAGAGAGGCTTACGGCGCCGCCGACCCAATGGGAGCTCCGCTTTTCACTTGGCGCGCGGGGGAGTTTCAACCTATTGAGAAGCTCGCGGTGGCGGGGACGAGGGGTCGGAGGTGAGAGCGGTGCCCCCGGAAGTAAAAGCCGTGTCGGCGCGGCGGGCCGTTCTGCCTTCTCGTGCGGGCCTGTGTGTTTCGGGCCGCTGCCGCGCGCCGCGCCGCCATGGTGAGGGCGGTGCTGCCGCCGAGCGCGGGAAGGCGGGGGCGGGGGGCGCGCCGGTAGCGGGAGCGGCGGCCGTTAGCGGGGCGGGGGACAGCGGGAGCGGTAGCGGGGTGGGCGCGCTGACTGGGTGCTCTGCCGGCAGAGCCTGCCCCTCAACCCGAAGCCGTTCCTGAACGGGCTGACAGGGAAGCCGGTGATGGTGAAGCTGAAGTGGGGGATGGAGTACAAAGGGTACCTCGTCTCCGTCGACGGCTACATGAACATGCAGGTGAGGGCTGTGGGGTGGGAGCTATCCCGGGGGCTCTGGGCCTCGGTCCTGAGGGGCCGGAGAAGCGCGGCGCTTCTGAAGGGTTGGGGGCGGGGTCATTCGGCTTCTCTGCCACTGGAGCGGGCAGCGGGGCAGACCCGTCGTGTGCATTGCAAAGCTCCTTTTGTCATGATTGTTGTGATTTTATTGCCGGTTTCCTTCTCAAGCTTGCAAACACAGAGGAGTACATAGACGGTGCGCTGTCGGGACACCTGGGTGAAGTCTTGATAAGGTAATGAGGGTGTTGGTGGTGCGGGTAGGCTGTCTAAGTCTTGGCACTTGTATTAAAACTCGTATTGGTAGGTGCTGTGTTTCTTTCTGACTAAGGCAGTAATGTAGCTCCATGTGAAGGCTGTGAATGCAACAGCGATGCTGATATCCCTTCTGAGGGGAGGAAGAATAAATTTTTAGTATTTCTAAAGAAGCATTTATGATAGTGGTTAGGGTAACAATACTTTATTTTTCTGGATTATTTTTTATTTGTCAATCCTTTGGCATTAAAGCTGGAGAGAAATGCTTTAAAAGGACATGTAGTGACAGGACAAGGGGGAATGGCTTTAAGCTAGATAGCAGTAGATTTAGGAAAAACCATTTAATATGAGTGCTGAGGCACTGGCACAGGTTGCCCCAAGAAGCTGTGGCTGCCCCATCCCTGGAAGTGTTCAGGCCAGGCTGGACAGGGCTTTGAGCAACATGGTCTGGTGAAAGGTGTCCCTGTGTGTGGCAGTGGGCTGGAATGAGTTGATGGTTAAGGCCCTTTCCAACCTGAACCATTCTGTGATTATATGCTAACACATTGTTACTGAAAACATTTTGTATGCCGGGAAGTTAAACTTGGCTGTAACCGTTAACCCAAAAGTAAAAATTTCTTGTATGACGTTGTCAACCAGTTATTGCTTTTATAAACTTGGGGGGTGAGAAGGCAGGTGTGTGTGCAGTTGTAAGGAACATTGTGGAAAACATGTACATGGTCAACAGCAGCAATTTGTCATGCGGGGTTTGGTTGTGGTCAGGCTATGCTATAGCAGGAAATGTTTAAGGCCTTATATGTGGGGAAGGCTATAACACACCTAAGGGAACTCTTGGTTTTGTTTACAGGTGCAATAATGTTTTGTACATCAGAGGTGTGGAAGAAGAGGAAGAAGATGGAGAAATGAGAGAATAGGTGTTTTGTATATCTGGAAATAAACTTTTTTGTTTTCCATACTTTTGTAACAAAGTGTTCACTTTTTCTTTTTTTTTTTACTATTTTAATATGGGGGAAGTTAAACCTTAAAAAGGCCTCTAATGTTTTCTGGGTGTCTGAAAAACTTACGTGGAAGGAACAGACAATTTCTTAAATTTAAGTTGAAACTATTAGAGTGGAAAGTGAGTATTTAAAAAACAACCAACCAAACCCAAAAGACCCTCCCAAATCAACTTCTAAGTATTACCAGTGTCAACAAATGCCATTACTGTGAAGGGAAACACCTGAATTTTAGCAATTGATGGACCGAATTAATTCTGCAAAGTTGTGCGCTGTGAAGGTAAACAGATGTGTGATCCACGTATCAGCTCAGTTCAGTGTGGCTGTCAGTATGCTGCTGTCAGGCAGTCATGCTGCCATGCAGACTAACATGCAGTCATAGAAGGTGAAGAAGGTTTCATCCTATTGATTTTCTGTTGTTCTAGCTGCACTGCTGAGCAGACAAGGACCTGCAGGAAGAGCTGTTTCTCTAATAATGGTAACACAGGCTGTGGAATGAGCAACAGAGAAAACTTTAAAAAAACATCCTGATGTGCCTGCTGCAGACTGCTGATGGTTTGGTAATGGTTCCTTCAGCTCTGAATTGTTTCACTGAGAGGCTGTAGCTATGCTGCTTTGTAGCCTTTTTTTAGTAGAAACAAGGTTTTACTCCAAGTGAAAAACTGTAACTCATTCAGTATTTGCAGGAACCTTGTTCTTAGTTGTCTTCTCTGCTTTAATAGCTGAAGGCTGCAAGAAAGCCACCAGTTATCTTCCCATCTGAAACACGGGGAAAATACAGCTGTCAAGACATCTTACAGTATGTATGCAGTTACTATTCAAATATACTTAATCTTTCAACCTGTTTATAAACTCTTATTTAGAAATAGCTGTGAAGGCTTCACTGCAGGTGAGCTGTGGAGATTTGTTATACTACAGTGTCTCTAAGAAATACTCTGCCGCTTTGAGTTGTGAAGCTTAAAGCGTGGTTGTACAAACGTAATCAATGAAGGATGAATTTGTACCGATTCTAGCCAATATCCACACAAACAAAGGCCTCTTGGCAGTTACCAAGGTCTGAGGACTTCAATGGCCTTGGCAGAGTTAAGATGACACACTGCAGAATGGGAGTGTACACAGTGAGTCTGTAGAGAAGAGAAAGCCCCTCTGATACTGGGCATCTGGAGTATTAATTTTAGCAGGTACACAATAACCATGTTTTCTGATGTTGAGAGTAAACACTGAGGTTAACAGAGTCCATCCTTTACCTGTCAGTGCTTCTTGGTGAAAGCGGGTGAGTGCTTTGAAATGCTGCCAGTCAGAGACCCTCTTTGAAGGTCTCTATGGTGCAGCTCTTAGATGTGGTCCTGCAAACTAGAACCCAAACTGCTGGAGGTGCAATCCATGAGCCTCAGTTACAGCTATTGTTACTCTGACGCTTTACTCATCACTTACTGCTGTCAAATATGGAAGTACTAGCCCTTTTTGGCACATGGGGAAAGTAAGAGCTGGGCAAAAATTAGGTAGCGACCCAGCTGCGGTAGTAATCTTGCTGCCATGGAACTTGCAGCCAGATGATGGTCATCAGTGGGGCTTGAATTCCTGGAAAAGCTGCTGCTGTACCTGTACCTTAGTTTCCACTGAAAAATAGAAATGGTAACCTGTCCTCCTCAGGTTACAGGTGGTAACTGTGGTTGGTGCACAGAGAGTGCAGATCTCGTCCTTCAGCTGGGATTGTTTATCCCCTGTGGGATGGCTGGAATGAAGAGTGCTGGAAGGCTGTGAGGTCCATCAGGATATAACACTGGTTGTGTGAACTGGAGGGAAACCCCAGCTTTTTGCAATAAATTCTGCAGAGAAATCCTGCCCTGTTTCTTTCACACTGGAAATCATCCCTGTAGCTCTGCATGTGTTCCTTTAATATTTACATCTGTAAGTTGCCATAAAGAGTAAAAAATTACATTTGAAGTACTTGTGAAGCCTTTCATTACTTAAACCAGTTCCTTTTTGGCAGCTTGAAGGCTTCCCAGCTCTACTGAAGCAGCAAGGCAACTGTAAGGCAATCCCTTCGGGAAAGAGAAAAATGTTGCTGAAGTTGAAATCGGTACTGGCAGCTTAGGAATTCTCAAAGCAACTACAGTAAATGTGTTCTAGTTAGAATACTTCCAGTGGCAGGAAGGAGGCAAAAAAGCATCTGATAGGTGATACAGCATGGCCAGTTTAACATCTGCATGATTCAGATTAGTGCCCTCTCCGTGTTGTCACTTGATAATCACACTGGGTTTGGTATTGGAAGAGGAGAAGATTGTGTCAGTCACCTTCTCATCCCATCAATTCCTTCTCTGGAGCAGCCTGGTGCTGACCTGAAAACTGCTCTCCAAAGTGAGGTACAACCGGGGCTGTTGGGAACTGCTAAGTATGACCCTAGCACTGCATCAGAAGGTGGTGCCATCGCTATGAGAACACACCATGTGTTTTAATCATCAGCTTTTCAGAGTAACAGTTTGGGAAGGCTGACATATGCTGAACCACTTCTGTGTCTGCAGCTGAATGTGACTGGTTCCTTAATGAAACAGAGGCCCCTGTCTGTTCAAAAGACATCTTCTGAGTTGTGCTGTACTGACAGCATGCTTGGTTCCTCTCATGAGGGTCAAGAATACCTGACATACCTGATGTGCACTGTGTCTAGGTGAAAACAGTGCCTAGAAGAAAAAAAAAACGGAAAAGAAACTACATTAAGATGGGTAATAAAATGAATAATAGAAAAGTATGATCATAGTCAGAATTAAGAAAACAGGTTTTTCCCCTGTAATCTCTCCCTCTTTCAAAGGCTGAGAGCACCTGCCTTATAGAGCCATGGGTTTTCATTCTCAATGAAAGTATGCTTTCATGTAGCTTTAGATCCATTTGAGGTGTTTTATTAAGTTTCTACAGGTTTGTTCTGTTTTGATGGGTATATTCATTAGACTTCAAACTCAGAAAGACACTTTTATTTTTGCATAGGACCAGGCATCAAACACAGTGACTAAATTATACCTTGGCATATAACTTCATAGCTAATCTTAGTTCTTATGGCCGTGTACTGCAAAGATGGATGCATGTGTTTATCTTCACACCACAAAGCATCCCATTCATTTCAGTGGGAGAACCCATGCGGGTAAAGCCTTACATGTGCTTAATTCAGATTTTGGGTTTTAAGTGGTGTGGAAAGAACTGCCATGCAAATGAAAGTAAGGTACTCTGGATATATCAATGTAATAGGGGCTGGTCCTTAGCTGGCATGGAGTAAGCCCCAAGAATACAACAGATTTTCCTTTCTCCTGGAGCAAGTCCAACAGACAGAACTGCAAACATTCACTTATATATGTATTAAAGAGAAATTAAAAAAAAAAATAAAAAAAGGCTCATGAGTCTATTAAAATGTAAGGTATACACAGTAACTGAAACTAAGATGCTTTCATGTGTTTAAGTTGCTCAAATTGTTTATAAGCTAAAAGAAAACAGACCAAGTAGCAGACCATTCCAGCAGCAAAAGCCGATACCCTGCAAAAATATTTACTAAATATAATAAGAAGTTATGTAGTAAAAAAGAGCCAAGAAAGGCTTACAGCAGGACATGAGAAATACAAACCGTGTTGTTTTGAGCTCGTTTGTGTTACTCATTTGAGTACAGGTGAAAAGGTGTCTAAAGAAGGTTGCCACCACCAGAAAGGTGTTTGAGGGACCATTCATTTAGAAAGACTCTCTGGGAATTGCTGGAGCCCTATAAGTGCTATGAATGTCTGAAAAGAGAAGAAAACAAAAATCCATGTTGAGAATAAGTATTTGCTCCCTGGTTCTCCCACCCCTAATTCTGTAGGGGGCAGCAGACTTGCACCTTTCAGTCGTGGAATTGGGTAAATATCTGTCTGGATATCTGGTTCGGTGAGAGATGTTTTGGTCCCTCAGGGGCTGGTGCTGGGACACTGGCGAGATGATGGATGCTAACAAGGTGATGGGTGCCAGGGAAGGGAGATGTGGGCAGACAAATGCTCCCAGTTCACAAGCTCTTATTTTCGTGGCAAAGCAAAA
Source organism: Agapornis roseicollis (assembly GCA_002631895.1). Lineage (NCBI taxonomy): Eukaryota > Metazoa > Chordata > Aves > Psittaciformes > Psittacidae > Agapornis > Agapornis roseicollis. The sequence goes on from NDXB01022478.1 coordinate 27,620, forward strand.
TCTCCAGGTGGTGCAGTGTGGACAGAGGACTTTGGGAATCCCCAATGGCAAAACTGGTGCTTTGAAGCCTAACATAAACCAGCACGATGTACAGATATTGTCTCGTTGCCCCAGACCACATCAATAACAGCATCCCTCACTTGGGGCAGGCAGCTGCCGCATTCACCCTGCAGCTTTTTTCACCCAAATTCTGCCAAGTGCTGGATGTGGCCGGGGTGTGAACGGTCACTGCCACCCGCCTCACCCGTGTCCTGTCCGGCTGGAATCATCCGGCCCCTGGGGGGAGGTTGGTGAGCAAAGGCCAACTCTGGCACGGGCAGAGCCAGGGCCAGGCCCAGGCCGGCGGGGCCGCAGTTGCCCTCCCCAGCGCCGCCCCTGGGGGACTTTGAGCCGAGGGGCGGCCGCCCCCTGCACTGCCCCGTCCTTGTCCGCACCGCCGAGGGCCATGGCGGGCCGGCACCGGCTCCTGCTGGAGAACGCACAGCAGCTGGTGCTGGTGTGCGCCCGGGGCGAGGAGTACCTGAGGCGGCAGGACGCGGGCAGCCCGGCCGTGCTGCGGGACGCCAGCCTGGTGGTGGGGCTGTGAGTGCGGGGCCGAGGGGCCGGGGCTGGTTGCGGGAGGGAGTCGCTGCCGCTGCCCTCGCAAGGTGGCTGCCGCCGGCTGCCTCTGGCCGGGAGCAGGGCACTGCAGCTGCCTGCCTCTGTGGAGCGGGACTTTGTAATCCCCATTGGGTCACAGCATGGCTGCCGTCGGAAGGGACCTTAAAGCTCATCCAGTTCCAAGCGCCTGCCATGGGCAAGGACACCTTCCACTAAACCAGGTTGCTCCAAGCCCCTGTGTCCAACCTGGCCTTGAACACTGACAGGGATGGTGCAGCCACAGCTTCTCTGGGCAACTTGTGCTAGTGTCTCACCACCCTCACAGTGATGAATTTACCCTTTAAATCTAATCTAAACCTACCCTCTGTCAGTTTAAAGCCCTTCCCCCTTGTCCTGTCTCTACACACCCTTGTAAAAAGTCCCTCTCCAGATTTCTTGTAGGCCCCCTTTAGGTACTGGAAGACTTCCCTAAAGTCTCCCCAGAGCCTTCTTTCCTTTAGACTGAACAATCCCAACTCTCTCAGCCTGTCTTCAAATAACAAATATAACAAAAATAACTATTTCAATCCTAAATCCTGATAACTTCTTTTATCATGCTGTGGTCACATTTCAGCCTCCTGAAGATAACTTGTGCTTTTGAACACTACAGCTACCCTCTTCTCCTGTTGCTTTCTGTGTGAATTGACATAAACTAATAGCAATGGCATAAATAATTTGCGTAATTAATGAAATTACAGTTAGTAATTAATATATGTAATTACATCTCTGTCATTTCTAAATGCTCTAACTGCTCTTTGCATCTTAAAAGTTCAGCCATGTAGCGCAGAGGCAACTTCATTGAGGTTCCCGTGATGACTCCCAGTTGCTGTTCTGGTAGCTTGAACAGAGCTGGAGAAAGACCAGGCTTAGAGGACAGAGGTGCTGCACATGCCCGGAGGCCCCCTGTTGTGTAGATGAGGAGGAGCTCCCTGCATGGCTGGAGGCAATCTGTCAAGTGCAATCTGGGGTTCCCAGTACCACCCCTGAGCTCCACTGGGAGAAAACTGCTGTTGAACCAATGATCAGCCCCTAAGAGGTTTATCCCCATGGCTTCCAAGGGCATGAGGGTGTGATTCATGGCCAGGCAGTGGAGACTGGTGATGACAGTTTGATTTCCATGGGGGGGAGAGGGCCTTGCAGATACCTGCTGGAGTAATGTTGTGTATCTGCTGATCCACAAGGGGAAAATAATGTTGTCTAGCAGAAATGAGAACAAAAGAGTACCAGGAGTCCCAAGGGATCTAAGCAGATGACATGACAAATGTTATGGCAAACAACATGGAATGCATGGCATTGCTCCATCATTTTCTGTGCATCTGTAAGATGAGCAAACCACCTCTTTGTGGTGTGCATCTTCAGTCCTGCTGAAGGTCCCTACCCATGCTTTCAGAGTTGTTGCTCCAGGAGCTCTGTCAATGAGCACTGGCCTTTCCAGCTTCCTTTGTCCGCTGTCTGTTGTTTGCAGAGATGGTTGTATCAAAGCTGTGGGCCATGCAGATGTTATTCGCAACCAGTTTTCAGGAGCAACATTTGAAAGAATAATTGACTGCTCTGGGAAGTGCGTGTTACCAGGTAGGTGTATTTGTTCCTAATGATGCAGTGCTGAACTGGGGCAAGTGCTTAGAGACAAAGTACTCCCCTGTGCTAATGTGTGTTAAACATCCCTCCAGCCTTTTTTCCTCTATGTTCATTGCTTCCCCATCAGGAGTACTGCAAGGAGAAAATTGCAGCACTCAGGATGGTTCTTTTGGGCTTCATGGTGAAACTTTGCCTCCTCTTTTTTCGTGTTAGAGCTGTTCCTCTATCATAGATCACACGATAATGTAGCTGGGCCACATAGTGACTGTCCAGGTTCAGCTCTCTTTTCTGTATCCTTTCTGCCCATCAGCCATTCAGCCACAGAGCTCAGTCTCTGTCCTGCCCATGGCCAGTTGGAGGCAAAAGGGCAGCACAAGATTTTAAGTCATGTGCTCTGCAACTTCACCTGATGGGAAATAAACCTGGGCAAGTCTATTGCATGAGCTTTGCAAGTGCTGTTGGCACAGGAGCTGTTAGACCTCTGTTTTGTCTGCAATGGCCTTGGGCATGCAGCGGTGTTGGTTTCACAGCTTGTAGAAAAAACTCCCGCTGGAGTAAGTAGACTATTGTTAGAGTAAGTACTGTCATACTAAGCCCAACCTGAGCAGTTTGCCTTTTTAAAGAACATAGATGTAAAGTCTAATGAACTCTTTCAAAGTTTGCAGTTTCTTCCACAGTTTGGAAATGTCATTGAAACACCATGAAAAACTCAGCAACTGATGCACTCAACCTGAGACATTTTGTCACACCTAAAAAAATGAAAGAAAATTAATAGCTTTTAAAGAAAATCCTAGATTTTGTGCTGCTTGGACTTTTCTTTTTCTCTGATAGAGACTTTATAGGGCTTCTGCTGTTTAATTTGCTTGCATGTCCATAACGGTTTCTCTTACACAGTGAAGTAACACAAGTGTACGTTTACTTTGTTTCCTTTAGGCCTGGTAGATGCACATACACATCCAGTGTGGGCTGGTGATAGGGTTCATGAGTTTGCAATGAAGGTAACGGCATAAAATTACACATCTGGATTTTTATTTCCTTCTTTCCTTTTTTTACACGTAACTTTCTAGTGAATCCCATCTTTCATTTGTAGAAAAATGCACGGAATCTAAGGAGGGATGATTTCTGAATAATGGTAGCAGCTTTTGCAGCCAGCCTTGGTATAGTTTTGCATTAATTGAAGCAATGCAGGAGTGACACCTTCTGTACCATCTAACCTTGATTTTTTTCCCCCTCTTTTCTCAACATAAATGACTTTTTGAGCTAGAGATAGGTTTTCCCCTTGGGGGAAAACCCTTCTTACAAGACTGCTTCACCCAAGTGGAGAGGAGAAAGAAAAGGAAGGGGAGGGAGGAAGAATTAATGGAGATTTCTGTCTTTCCCCCCACTTCTTCTCTTTGCAAAGAGCTCTTAAGGCACTTTGCAGAATCCCTTGGATAGAAAAACCACATTTAACAGCTAAATGTATGGGGGTGCTGGGTTTTGTTTTCCTTTTTCCTGAAGCTGGCAGGTGCATCCTATATGGAGATCCACGAGGCTGGGGGAGGAATACACTTTACTGTGGAACACACTCGGAAGGCCACAGAGGAAGAGCTGTTCAGTACTTTCAAACACCGACTCGAACGCATGCTCAGAACAGGATCTACGCTGGTCGAATGCAAGAGTGGATATGGCTTAAACTTAGAAACGGAGCTTAAAATGCTCAGGGTGATAGAACGTGCAAAGCAATGCATGGATATCGGCATTTCCTCAACGTACTGTGGAGCGCATTCAGTGCCAAAGTAACATGACTTGATTCTTCTTGCTTTCTTGGCTGTTGTTTTCAGAAACGTTTCCTCTCCCCAGCCCTCCTGAAATGCATTATTTAAAACAATAGCCAGTGTTTACAGAAGGCTCTTCTAAATTTGAATTTGAAGGAAGACAGGGAATCATTATTTAATGACTACTAAATGCCAGTGTCAGTTTAGCACAGAATCCCTGCCTCCAGCTGATGCTCACACTGAACATAAAGCAGATTACAGGGTCTCCTGTACAGAAAGTTCTTTTGCTACTCTTAGTGTCTGCCATGAACTTTTATTTTAACCAGCTAAGAGAAACAAAAGGTGTATCTGATCCTGATATACCTCAGTAAAAAAACCTTAATTACACTTCCATGCAATGGAGAAATGCACACATAGGTATGTGATGAGTAGAAGATTAAAGTAAACATGTTTAATCACAACTATTGGCTCAAGTAGAGATTCCATAAAAAGCCTTTCTCACTTTGACAGTTTTTCCCCATGACTGGTTGGAAGGACCTTAAAGCTCATCTAGTTCCAACCACACTACCACAGGTAGGGACACCTTCCACTAGACCAGGTTGCTCAAAGCCCCATCCAACCTGGCCTTGAACATTGCCAGGGATGGAGCAGCCACAGCTTCTCTGGGCAACCTGTGCCAGTGCCTCACCACCCTCACAGTAAAGAAATTCTTTGAAATATCTAATCTAGCATCTTTCAGTTTCTGTGGGACCATGATATAGAGCATTGGCAATAGGCAGCAGTTACTGAAGTATGCACCAAACGGTGCAGGCTACTTCAGTCTGAGCCATCCTAGAGAAAAATAAGACTACTCTGTTTAAAGTGATGTTTGTTCCTTCCCATTGCATTTAAAAACTGTTTCCAGCCTTGAGACTTCCAGACTTGGAGTACTGCAGTTCTTTAGGAATTGAACTTAGAAAGTTTACAGGAGGGGGACAAAGAAATAACTATTCATCCCTCTAGTTGTCATTTTGAATAAAATTCATGGGGTTTTTTTTTCAAAGTGATTTCCTGAGCAGAAGTCTCTTGCATTAAAACAAAGAGTTTTGCATTCTTGGGCATTATGTGCCTCCAGAAAGTGGAACCAAGACTTGTATTTCCCTCTGCTTTTTCTTGGCTCTGGTCCTAGTCTTTCAGTCCAAATTCCTCCAAAGGCTGCTGAGTCAAAAAAGAAAAGGGAGAAAGCTTGGTGTGGTAAAAGCCTGGGCAACCCCAATGACTGTTTCAGTGAGAGTGAACAAAACAAGGGCCCTAAGCTGGGTTCTGCTCTGCTTTATAACTGCACAACCTTGTTTATAAATCCAAGCAGAATTTGGCTTCTGGAATTTACTGCCACTGTAAAACTCCCATGTGTGGCACTTGCATAACGCCGGTCTGTGCCTGAGATGGGGATTGAGATGTCGCAGGCATTTAGCTGCAGTGTACCACGTACCCGCAGATCTTAAAACTGCACAACACTAACAACCCAACTGCATATTTTGGGATTGTTGGCTCTTTGGATCAGAGGCATTTACTGATCTCTCTAATAGGGGGTTTGTAAATGGATCTGACTTTGATAAATTGAACCTTGGGAGGCCCCTCTGATTCAGAAACAGTTGCCTAGATATCACTCTGAATAATGCAAAAGGATGACAGGTAAATTTGAAACAATGACTTGTGCTGCACATCCCCTTTGAGTGCTGATCCTTGCATAAACATGTTCTTTGAATGGAAAGTAATTCATATTTGAGAATACGTGAATTACAGTAGTTTTAAGTTTTTAATCTGAAGGGGTTTTGAGAGATTTGTATTTGCGTCATTTTCTAAACAATCTGGTAATTGCATGTGTGATGTGTTTTCCAGGCTTCAAGGGTGTTATTCTTACAACTTGCTNAATTCATATTTGAGAATACGTGAATTACAGTAGTTTTAAGTTTTTAATCTGAAGGGGTTTTGAGAGATTTGTATTTGCGTCATTTTCTAAACAATCTGGTAATTGCATGTGTGATGTGTTTTCCAGGCTTCAAGGGTGTTATTCTTATGGCTCCCTAACATTTTCTTTTCATTAGAGGGAAAACTGCTGCTGAAGCCACAGATGACATTATCAATAACCATCTCCCTAAACTGAGAGAACTCAAACTGACTGGTGAAATACATGTTAACAATATAGATGTGTTCTGTGAGAAGGGAGTCTTTGATCTGGAGTCTACCAGGAGAATTCTTCAAGCTGGAAAAGATATAGGGTTACAGATTAACTTCCACGGTGATGAACTCCATCCGATGAAATCTGCTGAGGTATGTCTTTGTTAACATGCAGTGGGGCCATTTTTGCTCTTGGAGTGGTGGAATCTTTGAAAGAATTGCAGTTTTCAGAGGTTTTCTTTTCTAAGGCTTTATAAAACAGACCATTCATAGACATCTGCTTCTGTCAGATGATGGAAAGTGCAGTCCTTGTGCAGCTTTGGAGTTAAGGACATTGGAGGAAGCCTTGACCTATGTGCACCAACATGCAGTCCCTAACCAAACATTGACTTTGCTTATCTTCCACATGGGGTACAGACGGGGAACGTGGATATCCATGAACCCAACAGCAAGTTGAAAAATCTTCTTTCCTTAAATGTTCTGTTAGCAGCTAGAAATCAGATGTGCAGCGAGCGCACTCAGAGGGATGGTTTAGTCAGGAGCAGGCTCCCAAACAGTTTGATATAGAAAGTCACTCTAAGACCACATTTCACCATCATTGCTTCCTTCCTGTGGGGTCTGCTCAAGTTATTCTCTGCTTTATTAAAAAACAAACCAAAACCAAAACCCAAAAAGCCTTGATTAATCATAAAAGCTTTTTTGGTGCTTCACTGTTGAAGGCAGCAGTTGTACTGCTAGTTCTGCAGCCAGTGTCAGTTTTGCCAACTGTTTTCTGCTGGTTTCTTTGTGAACAGGAGCTGATAATGGTTTTATCCATAGCTGTCCCACAGTTTGCTTGTTAGACGGCTGAAGGTACCACTAAAGGTGCACTTCCACTCAGTAGATGGTGGGCAACTTCTCCTGCAGTAAATTAGCAAATACTTTGTCTCTGCATTCCATTTGTTCCTTCAAGCATTCTTTATGGGTTTTCTTTAGTAAATTTACATTAGCAGTGAGTTCTCCTCTGCAGTCAATTGCAAACAACATTGCTTTACTGCACTAATTGAGAATTAATTGCTTAGCTTGGAGCTGAACTAGGAGCCCGGGCTGTCAGCCACCTGGAAGAAGCCAGTGATGAAGGTATCAAGGCAATGGCAAAAGCTAAGTGTGCCGCTGTCCTTTTACCAACAACTGCCTACATGCTAAGGTAAGGCCACTAGGTTGGTGGAAGACTTTTGTGACAGCAAAATTGTGTGGTTTTAGGGTCTTTTAATGTAAAAGTGTAAGCTTGTATCTATGCCTCAAGGATCAGGCTTGATCAGTGAAGACAATCACAAACACAAAAGGCTGCATGAGCCTCCTTAGGTCTTGTTTCTGGTGGAAATTCTCAATAATGAGGCAATATCCTACTTCTGAGAAGTCTCACAGGAGATTTGGAGTGATGCAGTCAACACTGGAGTTTAACCCTTGTGACAGGATGAGGAATCAATCAGAAATTCAAGAAGAAGTCTGGATGGTTTTCTTTAACCCATTTAGACTTTTAAAACTGAGTTGGCTTCTTTTCAGGCAAATTATCTCTGCAGTATATGTATTTGCTGTCTTGCAGAAGGTTTTGCTGGGAAATGAATCCATCAGTAATCAAAAGAGCTGGAAGACTCTGGGTAGCATTTGAAAAATCTCATCTGACTTTACCCAGGCAATACTGAGCAGAATCCCCTTAAGAACACTATTTGCCTATGCAGGTATTACAGATAAGCATAGGTGTATCACCTACTTACCCCTAGTGTCAAAAATAAGTCAAGTAAATGATGAGGACCATAACCCAGTAAATCTAGTACCTAGTAAATCCTGACATGTCGGAGGTCTGGATAAGCACCAGAATTTCAGTGGCCTGAAGCCTGATGGTTGATCCTGGCTGCTCCCACATGAAAGAATGGATCTTTGAAAGAATGTACTTTGAAAGAATGGATCACAATTCCCGTTCTTGCTGTCTGTATGGTGATAGGTAGAGAGCCAAGAGAAGAATGTGGGCCTTCATCTCCAAAAGAATCAGTGTAGCTGAATGTATGAATCTAGCCAAACTGAGTGGTGGCTTTTGCTTTTGTAAATCATAACATAATAACTGAGTGAATTGTACTGACAAGTGTTTTCCCTGCTAGACTGAAGCAACCTCAAGCTAGAAAAATGTTAGAAGAAGGAGTTATAGTTGCTCTTGGCAGTGATTTTAATCCTAATGCATACTGTTTTTCAATGGTAAGCTGTTTTTCATTCTTATGACACCACAAAATTATGCAGTCTCTTACTAGTACAACTTGTGTGTGGATCTCACATGCCTGAAACTGTCTTTGTATCTGCAAAGAGAGCTGTATCCCCTGATTAGACAACTGCTCATGCTTATTGAAGTATGTTAGTAGTTTTTGCCAGCAATTCTTGAAACCAGAATGGGTTCTATTCTTTGTACGCATGGAGAGGCTTAAAAAAGGCTCTCAAAGTTCCTGATTTTAGATTTCTGATTCTGGAGTTGGCAAGATTTACATTACACAGGACAACTCCTGTTGCACAAGGAGGGAGGAGCGCTTAGGAATTTGAGGCATGAACAGCTTTACCATTAACTCCCATTTTCCACTTAACTTGCCTTTTAGCCTATGGTGATGCATCTGGCCTGTGTAAACATGAAGATGTCAATGAATGAAGCACTGGCAGCTGCCACCATTAATGCAGCTTACGCTCTGGGAAAATCGGATACCCATGGCTCCATAGAGATGGGCAAGCAGGGGGATCTTGTGATCATAAATTCATCAAGGTTTGTTCTTCCATTGTCATCTGAAATGTGATTTAACAGAAGGGACTGGTTTTCACCATGTTTGGATAGTGGAGAGGTTAGTGAACTCCTTCTGCCATGAGCATTTTCGATCCACTTTCATTCTACTTAATTGCACCAGTGGAAAATAAAGCCTAAGACTTTTGGCACTAATGTTACAAATAATCCATGCCTAATTACAACTTATCTAAAGGTAATACCTGCTTATTTCATGGAAGGAATTTTCTACTGATTCAGAATCATAGAATGAGTCACAGGATGGTTTGTGCTTGAGGGAACTTTAAAGCTCACTCAGTTCCAGCTCCCCTTCCACAGGCAGGGACACCTTCCACTAGACCAGGTTGCTCAAGGTGCCATCTAACCTGGCCTTGAACACTGCCAGGGATGGGGCAGCCACAGCTTCTCTGGACAACCTGTTCCAGTGCCTCACCACCCTCACAGTAAAGAATTTCTTCCTAATGTCTGATATAAACTTACCCTCTTTCAGCTTAAAGCCATTCCCCCTTGTCATATCACTGCAGTGATAGTGATGATCAATATCATTTGTACATGAACTCACCGTGTTCATGCGAAAAGAAAGCAACATGTATACATGGAATAGTGTTTTCCCGTGGTTCAAGCAAATCTTTTAGAATTACCAGGTGTACTAGGTATATAAGCCACTCTAATGCAAGTTTGGATATTCTTATACATCTTGTCTTTTTAGGTGGGAGCACTTGATTTACCAGTTTGGGGGACATGAAGCATTGATCAGCTATGTTATAGTTAAAGGAAAAGTCATCTATCAAAATGAGAGGTGTGAGACAATGATCAGTTACTGAGAGATGATAATTTAAGAATGATGATAATTTGGAAGCTATTATTAACATGGAGTATTTCAAAGCAACAGACAAATCAGGTTTGTATGTACCAGTAAATTGTTTGCCTGCTCACCTTACCAGCCTCTTGTTGAAATAAACTTTACCAAGTATTACCCATTTAGAGTATCTTCATGTCTGTTGTCCTTCTCTCTACTGCATGAAAATAATTCCTAGTTGTATCCTTTTGAAGTAAGTCAGTTTCAAAAAATGGTTTCTTACACAATTAATCGATTAAATCTATTCATCTATAAACTTACTGTATTTGAAAATAACCCAAAGAAATCACCAATGAATGAAGAAGTTCATAACCAGGTAAGATTTATTGGGAAGGGTGACCTGTGACAGAGGGCCAGAGGCTGAGACATGGACATTTGGAATGGTCCTTGGTGGTGTTGGGAGGCCACAGTATCCCGAGGCAATGTTCATAGCTCCTGGGTCTGCTCAGTCCCAAACTAAGCAGGTACCAGAACCACAGTTGTGGTGGGTAGCACAGGATCTGACCTCTCCAAAATACCAATCTGCTTTCTGCAGCCTTCAAACTCAGCAGGAGCCAGCAGCTGGGAGCCCAGCAAGGTGCTGCTCACCAGCTGATCTGCAACATCTTCCCTTGCCGAGGATCAATCAGCTCCTTTGGAGCTATAGGGGCAAGAAGAAGGAGGAGAGGAAAATGCAAGTACACTGCTCACTGGGCTGCTGGAAGTTGGAGTGCACTGTAAGTTAGAGGTTGAGTTAGGCTTACTGTTGGAAATGAGTGATGCCAAGTCTTTACAGTTTACTCTTAGAGGCAGTTAACCCAGTGAGGTCTGATGAGTGCAGCCAAACTCCTCAAATCTCAATTACCTTGGGATTTAAAAAGTCACATGCAGTGTCATGCTGATGTTCCAAAATCTACCTGAAATAACACAAGACACGTTTGAAGACATGTCAAGTTTGAACGTGCTTCTGATGATAAGTTGAGTGTGTGTATGACAACACCTGCTCAGAGCAATGTCGGAAGTTAAGATCCTGGGTTTTTAAAAGCTGTCTGTTTTTTTTTATGCTGCTGTTTTTATTCTTTTTTCTGGGGCTCCTGCTATCATTTGGGAATGTGACATGAAGAAAAAAGGATGATACAGCTCTGGGGAGTTCAAGCTGCTGCAGTGTTTAAGCAGAGGGTCTCGGGTAGGGAGGGTCTCTGAATACACACTGGCTGAGGCTTCTCTTCAACTTCAAATGGTGGCTGCAGAAACAAAAGATCTTCATTTTTCTGAAAGTGAAGTCATAAAACTACACCTGACAAGCACTAAGAACTCAGCATCAAAAATTATATTGATACAATCAGGTGGCATAACCCGTGGCACAGACCAGAGTGGTTTAGTGAACCAGACCCCTGCGGAAGGACAGCAGTCTCATTCTGACCAACAGATAGTTGAAAGCCATCCCAAACGTGTATGAGCTTTATTATGACCTTCCGATCTCCCGACCTTTGGCTCGTATCCAAAATACGTCAGCCCCCATGCAGTATCTTTGTTCCTGCTTTGAGCCAGGCAAGCCAACTAAATCAGTTTTTAAAACAATTTGATGGCATTCCTGCCACTAGATGAGTTTTCCCGTAAGCAGATGTTGCACCAGACGTGGGTGTGGACCTTACAGAGCTTGGAAGAGTATCTGGAGTACGCAATTGCACAGTCCATTCTAACCAAGGCAGCCTTCACAAGTAACATCCAAGCAGGCAGCTGGGGGAGCTGTCAGGGTATGAGTGCGCAGCTAGAGAGGTGCCTCTTGGCTTTGCACAGGCACGGTGTGAAGCTGAGGCCACCATGCTGCAATCTGTGCTGGTGATCCCCTAGTCCAAGCCAACCAGAAGCACTGTGAGTGGGATCAATGCCTAGCACCTCCTCACTGAAGTGCCTGAGGCATTTGGAGGCCCAAGATTGCATAAGAAAAACCTCAAATATTCTTCTGCTGGACAGGAATAGGCATTCATGGCCTGAAAATACTCATATGAGGGGATTCTCTTCTCATGGGAACAATAAACCATGTGCTTGCCTGACCAGCTCAGCCAAATCCAGTAGCCATTTGGGAATACACCCCAGGACTGTAATTAGTGGCAGGTTTGCAGTTAGAGCAGGTGGTTATACTTTGGTGATGCAGCTGGCTTCAGTGCTCCCGCACCTCCACTTGCATGGTCCTGCTGCTGCAGTGTTACCACCATGCCGTGCAGCTGTCAGGGAGGGCACATCCCACTGAAATGCAGGAATATTTCTGTTTATTTGCTTTTCACATGGCAGCAATGATGTTCATTCGCTGGCTCCCACAGCGGCTGGGAGTGGGATATGGAAAATTCTGCTGGCTTTGCTGCTGAAGGAACCAGATGGTTTAGCCATAACATGAGGCTGAAGGCAAATGTTGGCCCTACAAGCTCTAAGCCTGGCTGCTTGTTCTCACACTTGATTTTAATTAATACCTTTATTGTATACAGAATGGAACAGTTTCAGGAGGAGACTTGGATATGCCTGCTACAGAGCCTTGGGCTGAAAGAGTAGGGACTGAATTGGTGCAGGAGAGGCAGAGGCCAGAGATGCTGCAAGTGAGATGCAGAAGGAAGGAGTTGAAAGTTCTAGTGCCATGGGTACATACCCCAGTTGCCAGGTCTTCTGGCCAAGTAAGGTGTCTCCCCGCTGGCTTGCCAACAGGCATGGGTCCTCTCCTCGGGGCTCATGTAACGCTAGTTCTCAGACACTTGAGGACAGTCCCATAATTAGTGCTTTTGCTGTCTCTTGCAGCACAGCTGACAGCCTGGGAAGATTTCTAGCTCATGGTGAACTCCCTCCAGCCATGGGTATCGGGCCAGTAGTGCCAGGGCTGGTGTTTGTTAACCAGTCTTCACATATCATCACATGTCATCACTGCACCGTGATGTGAAGTCCAAGTCTTGACTCTTCCCTTTCAAAATCAAGCCTGTACCAGAGGTCAGTATTGTAACACAGCACACTGTGACACCAGCCCCTCTGTGGCAATGGGGCCTCTGGATAGCTGGTGAACCATGGGAGTGTAGATGTTGTGCTATTGCTTCAGCACTGGCTCAGATCCACAACTTCTACATGTCCTCCTCCCCCTTGCTTTCCTTGCCCCTGTTCCACCTCTCCTCTTTCCAAATTTAGCTTTTGCTTTACATTTTCATCATCACACATGACAGGGAAATAGATTGCTGCAGTCGTATATGAAACCTCAGTTTATTTATTGCAGGTGTGAGCTCATAGCTCTTGGAAAGCTGCATCACCAGAATACAACATATTTGTTCTGGAGCAATAACCTCCAAAGTGCATTTTCATGCTCACAGCTTTTGTGATTTATGAAGCACTTGCTCTAAAAATGTTCCTGTCATACAAGAACCTGTACCTCACACATGATCCGCAAGAGAGAGGAGAATTAACTCTCCTTTAGATAATTTTGTTGAGGCAGAATGAAGGGGACCACAGCAGTTACTCCAAGGAAAAAAAGAAATAAAGGCGAGAATATCAGACCTAGGCTGTTTGGTATCATTGGCACAGATGGGGAGAAAAGGAGAGAACAGCTGACAAAACAAATACAGGAGGCCCTGTACAAAACATCCATTAATGCTTTGTTAGATGCTCAGGAAATTGAGTCGAAACCACACTATCATGATAGGCTGTCTTTCACATGTAAGGAAACTAGTGAGCCATTTCTTTACTATCTGTATGTGCTCCTGAGCTACACAGTCAGGTCCTTTGGTTCACCTGAAGAAACCACAGTTCAAACAGAACAGCTGCCCTTTGGCAAAGTCCTGGAAAGGATCTGCTCTCTTAAAGTTCATCTTGATGCTTGTGGTCATGACCAACACCCATATGATCTAGCAATCCCAGGGAGAAAGCTGTTGGTGAAATGGGTCTCGACTCAGGGATGTGTTCCCTCCTGTACTTTTCAATGTAAGGTTCAGCCACTTCCCACACCTGCAAAACAAGAAAATGAAACAGCAGTCAGAGGCAAAACAAAAGGTCAGGTGAGACATCAACGCACAAGTTTGGGAAACCCTGTAGGAAAGTTATTGGGATGGATGAGAATTACAGGCCTATGCAGATACATTGTATGGGATCAGCAGAACCAGAAAAGCAGCCAGAGTGAGGTTTAAGGAAGTGCATGTGTTGACAGGAAAAAATACAGCTTGGGGGGGAGGGCAAGGTGAAAGGATTAAAGGCAAAACCATTGTGTCTTGTCTTGCTACTGGATTGATGTTCTGTGTGCAATAGTTGGGAGAGGATCACTGTCACTTCCTACAGATCTACTTGGTTATGAAGGGGATGGGGAATGCAAATAGCAGCTGGCATGGACAAATTAAAAGGGGAGGGATGGCAGCTCGGGTTTAAGACAGAAAAGCAGTGTCCTCCTCAGTTTCTCCTTTTGTAAGGGCTGCAAGAAGGTAAAAAAGAGATGATTTTCTTCTCCCATTTGCTTACTCTCTTCAATTCTTCTGTTATATTTTACAAACAAATAAAATAGACTGATCCTATAGCTATACAGACACTTGGCCCAGGTTAACACGTTTCACCATTGCTATTCTCTCATCCATGCCTCATTGCATCCAGACCATGGCCAAGGGCCCCAAGGCTAAGGAACCCTCACTGGCCCACGAATGAGGATCACCATCTGGAGAGGCTGCTGATTTCTGTGGACATCTGTGGGCTTACAGGATCCTGCCCTTAAGCAATTCGAAGATTGATCTATGCCTGGACACTGCTAGACTTCATAATGTAATCTATCTATTACACAGGGCAAGATTAGGAACTGATTTCTAAATCTATCCCACTAAAAACTAAGGAAAACCAAACACCAGAAATCCAGTGGGTTTGCCCCAGGCAGAGTCCTGCTTTTAGTGATCCCATCCAGTGAATATACTGAGGATTGTTTCCAAAGCAGAGCTGCAGTGTGCTCCTCAGGACAGTTGTACCACTCGTGCTGAAAGTCAACACTCACCTGCTGCTCCATGAGCAGCCTGTGAGCTGCTTCGATGTCTGGGGCCATGAAGCGATCCTTTATCCAAGGCCTGTAACGAGACACATTACAGACATTGGCCAAAGATTAACCATCACTGGCAGCAGCTGGGGAGACATTTATCTGATCTTACCTCACAACGGAGCGCACAAGGTCGTAGACCTTCTCCAATGGGGTGGTTGTTCTCAGAGGGCGTAGGAATTCAATGCCCTGGCAGGCTGCGAGCAGCTCGATAGCCAGAACTAGGAAATCAGAACAGTGAAAGGGGTACTTTGCAGCACAAGCTCAAGGCAAGGTTTCCCTCATAAAGCTATTACTGGTATTTATTCTGGATCATATGATACGGTTTTAGGCAATGTGAACAGACCAGTGGATTCACACACCCCAGAGAGGTGACCCAGCAGCAGCGTTGTTATGAATAGTGCTGGGGGCAGTATCCAGCATTTTAGCAAGCAGTTCAGTGTGCCAGGAACTCCTGGTCACCACAGTCTTAAATCCATAGGAATCTCTTCCAGGGTATTTTGAATACTCAAATTAATGGCCATCACAAATAAGAAAATCTCATTAGGACTGAGAAGAAAGGGGTATGAGCTACTAAAGAAAGTTCTGCCTATGAAGCTTGCAAGAGCCCACATGGAAGCACCAGGAAAATTACAGAGGCTTGGAAGAGAGTCTTCTGTCTGGCGAAGTTTGCACCTTATCTACCCACCTCACACCTGATCATTCATTATTAACATTAGTTCCTCACTTTTACAAGCCAATTCACCCAAGGATATGAATCACAGAATCCTAAGGCTTGGAAGGGACCTTGAAAGATCATCTAGTCCAACCCCCCAACCAACTGGATCTAGGACACACTGTTTCTCAGCACATTGTTGAAACACACAGTCCCTCAGACTCTTTTCTTTACACACAAAAATAGTTTTCTATAGAACTAAGTCTTCAGAGCACTCAACTGTATAAACTTAGTGGGTGAGTTCAGTGCGTTTGTGAGTTCAGAGTTTGTGTGCAATGTATTACTCATACTACCAGCTGACACAGTATATCTAAGCACATCATCTGCCAAATAAATAAATAAACCACCAAGAGAGCAACCTGTAAGCAAGATTTCTGTAAGCAATCTGTAATCCTCTGTAAGCAAGGGAGGAAAGTTTTGCTGAGTGTCCTGCAGTAAGAGGTTTTGTTTCATAAGAAACACTTAGTACCAGATTTACCTGATTTCTGGTAGAAATGTCAAAATGCTTGTAAAAGTATGTAAACATTTTTGAGACAGTTTTTTCAGGTGCATTAACTCCTTTTTTTCTTAAAATATACTTAAAAAGAATGGCACCAATATCTTCACGTAGCTACACATTTCAGGTCTGTGAGGAAATCAGTGTTTTAATTTTACCCTGTTCCACATGTTCAATAACTCTCAAGGCTTTTCTTGCAGCCCATCCTCCCATGGACACATGATCCTCTGTAGCAGCACTGGTTGAGAGAGAATCAACGGAAGAGGGGTGGCACAAGGCTTTGTTCTCAGAAACTGCAAAAAACCAGTTCAATGAATTTAGGACAGAATGGGCATGAGACAGCAGAAGAAATGGCCAACCTGGAGCAAAGAGCCTGTCCACCGCCTCAGGTCCAACTATTGTTCCATTTTTGAGGATTCATCAAAATTTGTAATAAGCACCTTGAAAACTACCACTGCCTTTGAAAACAGTAACCAGTATCAGCCTTAGAATCATAGAATAGTTAGGGTTGGAAAGGACCTTAATATCATCTAGTTCCAACCCCCCTGCCATAGGCAGGGACATCTCACACTAAACCATGTCACCCAAGGCTCTGTCCAACCTAGCCTTGAACACTGCCAGGGATGGAGCACTCACAACTTCCCTGGGCAACCCATTCCAGTGCCTCACCACCCTAACAGTAAAAAATTTCTTCCTTATATCCAATCTAAACCTCCCCTGTTTAAGTTTTAACCCATCACCCCTTGTCCTATCACTACAGTCCATAGTGAAGAGTCTCTCCCCAGCATCCCTATAGGCCCCCTTCAGATACTGGAAGGCTGCTATGAGGTCTCCACGCAGCCTTCTCTTCTCCAGGCTGAACAGCTCCAACTTTCCCAACCTGTCTTCGTATGGGAGATGCTCCAGTCCACTTGATCATCCTCGTGGTCCTCCTCTGGACTTGTTCCAACAGTTCCATGTCCTTTTTATGTTGAGGACACCAGAACTGCACACAATGCTCCAGCTGAGGTCTCCCGAGAGCAGAGTAGAGTGTAGACACAGCTTGGTGTCATCGGCAAACTTGCTGAGGGCGCACTCAATCCCACTGTCCATGTCAGTGACAAAGATGTTGAACAAGACTGGTCCCAACACCGATCCCTGAGGGACACCACTTGTCACTGGCCTCCAGCTGGAGATTGAGCCATTGACCACAACTGTGCGTGCAGCCATCCAACCAGTTCTTTATCCACTGAGTGCTCCACCTATCAAATTGATGTCTCTCCAATTTAGAGACAAGGATGTTGTGTGGGACAGTGTCGAATGCTTTGCACAAGTCCAGGTAGATGACGTCAACTGCTCTACCCCTGTCCATCAGTTCTGTAGCCCCATTGTAGGCCACCAAATTGGTCAGGCAGGATTTCCCCCTAGTGAAGCCACACTGGCTGCCACCAAGCACCTCGTTGTTTTTCATGTGCCTTAGCATGCCTTCCAGGAGAATCTGCTCCAAGATTTTGCCAGGCACAGAGGTGAGACTGACTGGTCTGTAATTCCCCGAGTCATCCATTTTCCCCTTCTTGAAAATGGGTTATATTTCCCTTTTTCCAGTCATCAGGAACTTCACCTGACTGCCATGATTTTTCAAATACAATGGACAATGGCTTAGCAACCTCATTTGCCAGTTCCGTCAGGACCCATGGGTGGATTTCATCAGGTACCATGGACTTGTGTACGTTCAGGTTCTCAAAAGCCTTGAGATGCAAATATTAACCAAATATAGAAGAACTGCTCTCTCCTCCCCCACCTTCTGGGTTGTGTTGCTTTGACTCAAAGGCTTGATGGAAACTGAAGAAAAAGAGTGGACAGCATCACTGATATACAAGCCTGGCATGGCAGCTACTCCAAGGCAACCTCTGTTTTCTCACAGACACTGCCCCTGCCATGGCTTCAAGACGAGAGTTTGGGATCAGCATCTGGTCTCTTCACGTCAGAGCAGAGGCCCTTTCAGAACTTGCTCTGGGAAGATGCAGGAGCATGGTACAAATACTCTCCCACCCTCCTTGCCTTGCTATGATGCTGCCCATGTCCCTCTGGGTATGTACACCCACAAGTTGGAAGCACTCCAGCTTTGCAAGCCAGGTGGGAGACCTGAAGTAAGTCTCCCAAGCTGTGCTCAAAAGCAAGGGGAATTTAGCTGCAGAAAGGACTGTAGGCACCATCCAAAAACAATCTGAGGTTGAGAACTGCTTTTTAGAAGAGCAGAAATGAAGTCTGCATTCACAGTGCTCTGGGTGCATGCAGATCTTTTCTAACCCATAAAGTCCTGGTGTCAGCTCAGTGATGAGTTAGGAAGCAGGGAGGTCATTTTCATTTCCTGCAGGTAAGACCATAAGCACCCTAGAATCTCTCACTCCAGACTGCAGACGTGAGCTGCAAAACCTGAAGCCAAGCAACAGCTAACGCCTGGAGCCAACCTAAACTCTGCCCAGCCAAAAGGAAAAGTTTCCATCCTTCAAAAAAGGGGACAAGCACTTCAGCTCCTTTTCCAGACCCATTTCCAAAACCAGCCTCTATGCTGTGCTCCTTTATCACATTTAGTTCACTGATTATTTTTTCCTGCAAGATGTTTATGTACACATTTATCTGACATGTTCTGTTCCTTTGTCTATTCGCGTATCTTATAATTTACCCTCTATACTCACAGCATGTTTATGTTCGCTCTTGCTTTTCTGAACCTATGAACTGTAATATACCATAGCTCTTGTGTTGGTGACTGTAAATGAGAAAACTCCTTGCCAATCCCATAAAGATGTAACCAGGCAAGTGTTCTCACAAAAGTTCACCTAAGGGTTTGCATGCTCAGAGCACTAAACTTGTCCATGGGTCAATGCAGAATAGAGCATCCTGAGCTGAAATAACTGTAGCTGGACTAAACTTAAAACTTTGCACCCAGCACATAGAGAAGAGATGGAAAACAGGAGAGACATGCCTTTGTATCTCCTACCAAATTACAACTGCCTTGACATAAAATGGTCTTTCTGGCTTTCTCTTGGTATTGCTTAGGCACTCACCCAGGGCAGCTGCTGTGCAGTGTGCTATCATGAAGCCAGAATTCAGACCTCCTTCAGTGACTAAAAATGCAGGCAGTTCGCTGAGTGAGGGGTTGCAGAGCCTCTCAATTCTTCTTTCACTAATTGCAGCAAGTTCATGCACACCAATTGCCAAGTAGTCCAGAGCCTATAAAAGATCTTGTTAAACCAGATGACAAGAGAAACAAACAGAAAACCCAAACAGAAACCATTTTTTATTTTTTCTTTCTCCAAATGCTTAATTACCTTTGCAGGATATTCACCATGAAAATTTCCTCCAGAAATGGTCTCTGCTCTTTCAGCAAACACCATCTTTAAGGGGAAGTTAAGGCAAAAATATGAGTGAAAATTCAGTCTACATGACAGATATCTGTCACTAATGAGAGTATCTTAACTGAAGGAATGTTCGTGCTAACAGGTTTCTATTTGCAAGCACATTATATGACATCTGTGTGTTCACTTTTGAGAAAATGAAGAGCCAATCTCAGCTCTCCAAACTTAGCAGACACAATTTTGACATCTATTTTTCCAAGTAGCTTACATGAAATGAGGTCTTTGATCAAGGGTGAGAGGGGTGCAAAGAAACACACGTGTCTGGATCCTAACATAGTTTCTCAGTTCTCCATTAGATTCTCTCCATGCTAGATACAATTTTAGACAGGTTACAAGCAGTAATGCTTTTTAGCAATTGATATGATGTTACGTATAGCATCATTATACCGCTGAGGGGAATCCAGCCTTGCCCAGCAGCAATGCAAGAACTGTACACAGAGTTTATGAGGCTGAGCCATGATGAGGCTTACCAGCCAATGTGTCTTTTGTCTGCGTTCCCAGAGTGCAATTTAGTACAGGTTTCACTCATGCTGCACCAACAGATGTTTCATATGACCAATCACCACCTGTCGTGTCCATTTGGTTGCCAAATCCCATCTATCTACATATTCAATATAGACATATATAATCTAATCTAGGAAACATTTAACATGCACTAAACCACATGCACATGTCATTTCCTCTCCCCAGCACACACTTGGATGCACCAATGCAGACATGGGGAAAGGAAGAGAAGCTGCTGTTGCAACTTCTTGACTGCAGTAGTTCTTGACTGAAGGCAGTTACAATGTTTTTTCCTCCGATGCAAATAGTTATACAGAAGAAATGGATAAAAAAGATAAAGCAAAATTTTACATAGCAATAAGGTCATCAAAAGATACAGGGTTGTCCGTGGCACTATTGATTTCAGTCATCATGATGCCCTTCACAAAAGCAATTGTATCGTTTACAACTCCATGCACCTAGAACAAAGGACATTAGCACCTGATCTTAGTATCCATACTTACTTCATCTTCACGAAGCTGACTGAGCTGCAGGTACTCTCCCATCCTCCCAGTCTCTAAATCCATATATGCAGACGGTCTTGGATTTGTTCTTAAAATAAGGATCATCTCTGCCCATCCTAGACACCCAGAAGACTCTATTTACCTTTATTATGGCAGTATTGCTAAAAGGGTTACTTGAATATGCCATTCTTTACTTGTCTGGGTTGGTTTACCCTAAATGGAAGACAGGATACTTACTCAGTGGTAGAAGTGTTATTAGGGGAGAAGTAGCTTCATAAATCCCCCACAGAAAACAGTCTCATTCATTAATTAACTTCCATTAATTCCACTGATTTAATAGCTTTGAGCATTCTAAAACTTATCGGATCCAGTTTTTCCACTATGTTTGAGATACTGCAATCTGGCTGCTTCTGGAACCACCTTTCCCCAGTTCATGGTCTTAGTACCAGTGCAGAAGAAACAACCTGCAAAGCCCTCAAGCACAGAAACCAGCACCTTCCCTCTGTTTCTGACATCGTGGTCTCTTCCAGATATGAATGTAGGTTTGTTAGATGCTGCTCAATGGGTGTATGCATGGGATCGATGAATTACATGTGTCCATTAATACTAACCTTGAAGTGAGGGAAATGCAAAATAAAACCTCTAATGGACTCAAACAACATATAATTGATGCATTTCTGAGGTGAGAACTTCACCATTGCTTATCTATTGCTATGAAAAGAAATAAAAGTAAGTTTTACCTGAGGGCAGCAGCGCATTGTGTATGCATCCTGAACTCGGTCACAGAATCTATGGCTCTCTAGAAGGAAGTAAGAGAGGAAAACCCAAATATTCCCTCATACAAAAGCATACAGGCTACTGTTGATGAAGGGCAAGATTGTTCACCTGCTATTTCTGATGGATGATGGTCAGAATCTAGAAGGGACCTGAATCGAAATGCCACTTCAGCCTGCCCTCGGTGTGGGCGCACTGCATGGATATCTAGTAAACCAAATTACACTGTCAGGTTTTGTTTCTCTTGTCAGCAGCTGTTAAGTGAATAGACAGGAAAGGCTAAGTACCCACCAGTGTCAAAGGCCCTTGTTGTACCCTTCAAGACTTCAAGCGTAAGGGCAGCAATTATGTCAGCTTGTCTAGCTATAGCACCAGCCCTTTCAACCGCTTCACATCCCAGTGAGGTGATCATTTGTGTCCCATTGATGAGAGCCAGACCCTTCAAAGACAGGACAGATGTTAAGCAAATTCACTGTGGCTATTCCACATGCTGTGATAATTCTCCATCTCTGTGATAATTGTTTGTCTCATATGAATTAATTAAAGACCTTTGCTCAGCTTCCTGGATCATCCTGAAATCATAAAACACACAGCTTGACCTGGCGCCTTTGCTACATAAATTGCCAGTGTTCATGACTACTAAGTCACTTTAGACAGCATTGGAGCTCCAGTAGTTTCAAGCAAGAGGTTTATTTAATGTTTTTTCAAGTTTATTTCAAGCAAGAAAAACACAGAAAATATTTATTCTTCTCCAGTCCTTTGGAAGTGGAATCCTTATTGTTTCTTAAATTATTAAACCCAAAAAGTTAGATGCAATGGGGAAGTATTATATTAAAGAGCATTAGAAGTTATAACTGCATTAAAAGATTTGTTCTAAGCAAACATGAGGCCCATGACAGCCTTCATTTGCCTTAGGAGACACTGAATTTGACTTCCTGCTCCTGGTTCTGTTTTATAACTACTGAGGTCCATTATCAAAGAGGTCCACAGCCCTCAAACCTGTTATGTTCCCATGTAAACATTAATATTCAGAGTGAGATTCATCTCACCTAGTTTTAATGATCTAGAAGTCAAATACCTGGTTCAAGTCAGTCATCTGAGCTCCTGTTACAGTCAAAGGGCAAACAAGTACCTTGAGAAGGCTTCTTAGTTAGCTGTTTCAGGATGATATAAAGTGTTTTCTGAAGATGCCTGTGTCTACCAACTACAGAGTCAATCTAAACATCAGGCTTGGGTCTGACATTTCAAGTCAAATAGGGTGATACTAAGAGAGGTGAATCCCACCCTTGATAATATTTCATTAATATCCTTCTGGGGCTTGATTTAAAATGACCGTTAATTCATTTCATGCTTAAATTGTAAGCATAGTGATAAACTACGCTTGTTTTCCATCAGCTGGCATCATTATACTTTATTACCTCTTTTGGTTTCAAGGTTATTGGTCTTAGACCATGGGCTTCTAGGACCTGTGAAGGAGTTTAATAAAAGGGTAATTAATAAAAAAGGTTTCCAGTAATTCAATCACCAGAAAACTTTCAAATCTTAAATGTTTCCATAAATAAAAATACTAACAAATCCCTTAAACAGGTGAAAAAGACCTTTCTATACAAAACAAACATTTAAAACACTGTTTTTCTGCTGGGCTAAATAAAGGCCAGCATCTGGGGGCTTTTAAACTAGCACTTCATCTCCCAGTGCCAATAGAAGAAAGTAGTAGGAACAGTGGAGCAAGACACTGTCACAGCCCATTAACATTTACCATGTATTAGCTGATGGAAGAGAGTAATTGTAGCCAAGGCTGGAAACACCTTGGGAAGGTAGTTCTGCCTACACCCTGCCTCATAACAGGTTTGGCTTCACATAAACTACTCCTTTATAAATGATTCCCTAACCATTTCTATGGAATATCTCCAATGATTGAAATCCTACTCAGTTTATTCTATACATGTCTATTCCATATGGCAATCACTCTTGTGGGAAATAGAGGAATGGTATAGCTTTGGCTCTGATTATAGTCTTTTCAACCTTTCCAACTGAAGAGGTAATATGTCTCAGAGGTGTACAACTGTAACTTCTGGTCCCAAAGGTCCAAAACACACCAGCCTGCTTCCTTCTTAGTTCTCTGCCTGTGTAGCTCTCAGCACTTCTTCAGCCTACAGAAAGGGTACAGCTACCAATCCATGAATAAATCTGGTGTTCAAATATTCATGGATAGGAGTACCAGATGTATCAGAACAAACTACCAAAAAAGACTCTGAAGAGGCCAGATTTGGAGATACTCAAAGCTTAATCAATCTGCTGATGTATTAGTGGCAAATTCACAATTAATTAACAATTAATTCTATTGTAAAGCCTCCATCTTGTAAAGGAGAATGCTATAAATTTTTCTTGGAACCCTAGTTAATTTATCAAAATTGAAATGTC
Organism: Agapornis roseicollis; assembly: GCA_002631895.1. Classification (NCBI taxonomy): domain Eukaryota; kingdom Metazoa; phylum Chordata; class Aves; order Psittaciformes; family Psittacidae; genus Agapornis; species Agapornis roseicollis. The sequence goes on from NDXB01022478.1 coordinate 51,241, forward strand.
CAAACCTGTGTGTTCACTTAAAGTCATTATAAAATCAGTAGAAATGTTACTGATAAGAGTTACTGCCTCGAATATTCTCCAGCTGCTCTGAGCATTTCAAATTTGAATTTGAGGTGATCTTGGTTTTTTTTTGGAACAGTGTTGATGTCCATGGAGCTCAAGATGTAGTAATCATACTTTCATAGCTGTTACCATATTCTGTCCCTCTCTCCAGGTCCTAAATTACATTGCTATGGTATCTTGTATGGTAATACTATGGCATGATTATTTCTTTAGGACTTAACAACATGCTGCACATTTGTATCTGCTCCACCGAGTGTGGGTCAGATACTCCATTCTCATGGATCCACCTTCCTCAAGGTGGAGAATGAGTTACTAAAGGCAACTTAGTCCCAGTTCAGACCGGTACAAAAATTCCAAAGTCATTTACATACTCTCAATCTGAACGAAAGCTCTCTTTCTCTCCAGGCTGCACACAATTTGGCAAATGAGCCAGCAAGTAGAAGAAAAAGCAATCAGCCGCATGAATCTTACATATTTAGCATCAGCCCAGCCACTCTTTGGGGACCACATTTTTCCCTCTCCAATTAATCCCAGAGCAAGATGAGAGAGGGGGGCCAAGTCTCCACTGGCTCCAACTGTCCCTTTTTCTGGGATATAAGGCAGGCAGGATGCTAGGAAGAAAACAAAAATGACTCCTGTTAGAGTTGCCTCTTGATACTCCTTGGAAAACAGAGAAGCCAGCATATGAGTGCAGTCACAATAACATCCTTTGATCATACTCAATAGCACCAACAGGATTACTCTGGGATTTGTCCCTGCTCACAGGCTAGCTGTAGTTTATAAAGAAATTAATCCTTTCTGCATTTAGCCCTGCATTTAGTTTTGGAGTGGGGTGACCACAGTCCAGGGTGATTGCAGGTACAGCCACATAGCCGGGCAGGTAAAACATCACTCCTCTCAGCTCTCTAATGCAGGGTGACCACTGATGTGGACAAATCTACCTCTTCATTCTCACTCCACTAAACTCCTAGAAATCATCTTATGATAGAATGATAAAATGATTTTGGTTGGAAGGGACCTTAGAGTTCTCTTCTCTAGTTCTAACCCTCCTGCCATGGGCAGTGACACCTTCCACTAGATCAGGTTGCTCACTGACCCATACAGCCTGGCCTTGAGCAATTCCAGAGATGGGGCATCTCTGAGTCCTCTTCCCCCCACCCTAGTCCTCTGAGCACTGAATGGGTGGATATGAAGAAACTGAACCCAGGGAACTGCAGAAAAAGCAGGGAAGGAACCAGTCCAATTCTCTTCTTTTGCAGAGCTAAACACTAAATTGCAGCTCTTTCACTCACTGTGGGTGGAGGGGGATATAACAGAGGGCACCACAAAGCCTGTACTCTTTGGGCCCTTTGTATATGAATGTGACTTTTCTCTCACATGCATGATCTATAGTTTCACAACAATCTTTCAATCTGTAGTTTAGGAAAAAAGAGAAGGAAACTTGAATGTAATACTCTAACATAGGGAGAAGGTGCTCTTTACTCATCACTGCTGCACTGGCATGCCTTGCCAGAGGGATCATCAATGGACATCAGCTGACAAACTGCACAGCCTCCCCTTCGGTTTCCCTGCCATAGCATCTGTGGCAAAGCAACTTTAACTGCTTTGACAGTTGTGGCCACATGAGCTACTGACTAGCCACACACTTCTGCATGGCTGCCTTGTAGCCCTTTATTACAAACACTTGTGTGTGGGGGAGGCGATGGAGGGGGGGCTCGCCTACTCACAAAAACAGGTGCTGCTTAAGTGGATCTGCTTGATGAACACCAATACACGCAGATCTCTAGATGGTAATAGCTACCTCCCTCCCCAAAATTCCAGCATTCCTGAAGATGGTGGCACACATCAGCACATACCCAACAGGATGTTAGACTTGAGCCCTTGAGGAAGAGATCACCCAGAATCAGTCATGCTCCTAGTTAAGCCTAATATTGCACTAATTGCCTAACCTCTCAGAGGCTCATTTCCTAAACTTCTGCCTATTGAAGTTCATCCCTTTCTCTCAGCCTTTCTTGTCAGTTCTTCTCATGCCCCTCTTTTTTCAACAGAGGAACAGTCTCTAGTTGTGAGCTTGTCAAGCCAACCTCTGGTACTGATCTCTCACAACTACCAAGTTGAAAGAGCAACATCCATAGCTTGACCTATTGAGCTGCACTCTTTAATGAAACAGTTAAAAGAAAAAGGTAAGGGAAAGGGGACTTTCTTTAATTATCTTTTTACCATTAAATGCTTCAATAACTTGCTGGAGCGTTTCTAGGGATATTCCACTGTATCCTTTTGCCAGAACATTAATTCTCAGCGCAAGCAGCATGCGAGATCTCTCTGGGCTCAAAGGTTTCCCCACACCTGAAACAGTAACCCTCTTGGTTACTAACCTGCTACCAACAACAGCAGAAGAGGGAAACATCAGGTGATTTCTCATTACCTGCTGAATGTGAGCGAACCAAGTTCACTTGAAGCTCCCTATAGACAAAACCAGAAAAAAGTAAAACCCCAAATAAGTCTCATCAGGGTTTATTTTGCACGGAACAGAGGGAAATACTAAAGCAACCCCCTCTCATGTAACTACAGAATATATATGCACAGGTTCAAAACACTCCCTGTTTTCCTTTCCTGAAAATAAAGAATGGAGCAAGCTGCACAAACAACTTACCTCAGCTTACTGTTTGGGATGACTGTCCTGGCAAACTTCCCAAACCCTGTGGTGATTCCATAAACAACTGCAAGAAACATACACTGCTGGTTAAGGAGGCAACATGATTAAGTTTTCTGAACAATTAGTAACTAGACTAAGAATATTCACCTGTCTGTTCCTTTATGATCCTTTCAATCACTTCTCGTGATTCATTGACTTTTGCTTCAGCTTCAGGCGTGAGCTAAAACATGATTAGTTTAAATATTAGTTTATCTATTATTATTTAGATTATAACAAGATAAATATGTAATTTTTAGCCACATTTATTCAGAATCTTTACCTTGATCTTGTAGAGCCCCTTTCCCAAATTGACCAAGTCCTCCGTTGTTAAACTGTTGCCATCTAAAAAAATATACTACACCAAAAAAACATCTTTTAGTTTGGGATATGTATCAAGTTGCTTAATAATCGGAATTAAATACAGTTAAAACTGTGACAGGAAGTTTGCCCATACTTATTTGTAAGACAGGAACTCACTAAAAGAAACATAGTAAGCACATTATATAATTGAATTTCCTGGGCCCAGCCAATCTAAGAGCCCCTGCACTTGTGAATGCTGCAGTGGCTCAACTCCCTGCACATTTTGGTAACAGGATTTGTTACTGAGTTGTAAAATCACTGGTAGTTCCTACCTGTTCTGGTTCTCGGTATTTGCTGTATCTAAAAGTTCTGTAAAGGAAAATAAAGGGCAGACCGGATTTCACATGTAGGGACCATTTGATTACAGCTGGTAATATGTTTTAAGAATGAAGGAATTCTAAAAGAACAGGGAAATCTAGAGAATTACAGACCTGGAATTATAAGTAGCTCACATAGCACCCAAAAAAGGATACAAATGAACTCCTTCTGGCTGAGATGGTATGAAATCTGGAGACATTATATCTCCTTCTATAACTAGGGGAAATAAGCAGAATAAACACAAGTGGAATTAAATTGCATTCTACATATAAATTGTTATTCATTATAATACAACTTCAAATCAGAATTCTCACAGCTGTATCAACCCTGAATGTATTTGTATGCTTATAGGAAAACAGCAAGCAAATATGTATTCATTTAAGGTACTCAGAGGTAATTTTAGATAAACTAAAACAGAGTTTGCTGACACAGATGCCAACAGTCACTCTGCAATGTGTTGCTTAACACTTTGCTTACCAACTTCAACAAATTCGTTATCCTCCAGAGCATCCTCCACTGTATCTTCAAGATCCAGCAAGCCAAGTCCCTTGCACCTTCGAACGTAAAATTTTACTTCTTCTACTGAGGCAAATCCCCCATTGTCTGGTTTGTTCTTCATGTACCGTCTCACAGCTTCCTTTCCTAGCCACCCAACTGTGCTGGTGCTGTTTTGACATGGCACTGCCAGCCATTCTCCTCGGACATGCACTGTGTATCTCGGCATGCTTTCTCCCCCAAACTGTCCCTTGACAGAGAAGGGCTGCAGTGTACAGCAGCCTTACATTTACCATATGATGGTCTGAAGACAGCTTCTAGCTGGAGTCCAATGTCGCAATCAGTGAGAGGCAAAAATCCACCCTCAAAATCCCCACCTTTGTAAATAAGTGAGATCGATGTATTCAACTGACTTCACCCAATCAAAACCAACCCCAGGGAGAACTCCCTTTTCATGGAAAGGCAAGTCCCCCAAGCTATTGACACAGGAGTTTTTTTCCCCAAAGATCAGGGATATAGAAATGAAAATCCAGGAGCTGGATCTTATGTACCAAGAATAGATAAATAAATCAGACTAAGTTGGAATGCAACTGTTCTAAAAACTTAAGTGTTTAACAGGAGTTAATAAAGTTGTCACCTGGCAGTAGATCCATGATGGACAGGGCTGGAAAAGCCACCCTGTTAACATGGGTTGGTCATGGCTGCTAGGATTGGAGGGAAAATAGATTATACTACTTTCATACCTCTATCTACTGCATGATAAAAGCAGGCAGCAGAGGAACCAAGCCCACTTTGCTCAGTCCCATGCTGAAATCTGAAAAAATAATATTCTATTGTAGGTGAGAAAAACACTCATAAATTTTCATTACCCTTTCATTTACAATCTGGATGATGTTGCTACAACAGGTAGCAAGAAGCATTAGGCCACAACTACACGCTACCAAGCCTGGTGCTGCTATGTCATACTTCTTTTGCTGGCAGGTGCAGACGAAAAGAAGTGGAGAAATACCTATTAAAATGGTGTCAAAATAAAATTTAGCAATAACCATGTCCACACAGAGGCTGAAAATACCTTTGTCTTTAAAGACAAAACAATAACACCACTTGTAGTCTGTACTATCCACAATAGTGTCACCAGACAAAAGCACTATTATGAAGTGCACTTACCTGTGGTTGGATTATTGTGGGCAATTTTAAATTGAGACCCACAGGTGGGAGTTCTATGTGGGAGATTAGACAGACAGGCTGCCCCAGCAGAGCAGGACCCTACTGAAAACCATGCCTACCACAGATTTTTTTTTTCTAGCTCTGACAGCAAAAAAACAGGATTATTTGGCAGCATGAACTGCCAAATCATTATGCATGATAAATGGGCTTTTATGACAAAGTATTACCCAAAACTAGTTATATAAAACATTTCTAAAACAAAGAACAGGAGTTTTCATTGCAATCTGATAGCTTGGACCAGAACCTATTAATACCAGATACCCCCTTCTCCTACCAGAGCCTTGCCTGAGGGAAATCTTGTTCATTCAGGTGACACTATAGCAGAAGCCTGACTAGGTTTTGGGAGTAAATGAAAGGAATTGCATAAATTTCTAACCTGAATTTTCCAGCAGAACTTACACTTGTTCAGACAAGCAGCAAGGAGAGAATGAATGGCCTATTAGGTCCTGTAAACACTTTACATACAAGGAAATTATGCTATTGTATTTCAAAAAAGCCAGGATTTCATTGTGTTCATTCAAAGCTGAGTGTCATAACATTCATAGAAAGAATTTAAACTCACTTTTGAGCCTCATGGACCTAGGAGTTAATTTTTCAATCATTTTTATTTAAACTACATAGATATATAGGTTAAAGTTGCATGGAAGAACTCAGAATGTCTTGAATTAATAGAATCCAACAAGACCTCTTCATGCCTTAATTTATATTAGAGCACTCAGCATGAAAAGATTAATTTCTTGGTAAAGTACATAACTTCATCTGCTTGAAAGCTTATACTGATCAAAACTCAGAACAGAAATAAACTGATAGGCTCTTCCACTCCCACCCTAAGTGAAGTAACTAACCCTGAGTTATTAAATAACTAATCCTAAATTATTAAACCCAGGCCTTGTGCCACAACCTGTATTTGGTAACGTCCTCCTCTAAAACAGCACTTTTTCAAAATGATTTTTACTCCATGACACAGGGTTATCTCTGCGTTCAACAGATGCTAACTGATCATCTCTAGGAAAAGCAGTTCTTGCCAAACACACTTCAAAAAACTATCTACAGATGGCAGCATTCACAACAGCTTCACCTAAACCATCTGCTTGAACTGCAGCGCTGTAAAAATCATAAGGAAAATGGCACCTCTGACTGTTTTTAAACTTATGTCTAAGTTGTGACATTAGCATAAGGGGAACTGCCTAGAACTGCTAAAAATGCAATAATTAAACAAAATTCAAACAGGGGAAGGGAAGACTTGGGCTTTAAACCCTCCTATACAGTAGGTTGAAATTCATTTGCATCTTCACAGTCCTCTTGGACCTGTAAGAAAAATTGCTCCCTCAAGACAGAAGAGCAAATAAAACTGTTATTTGAAAACTTTTTTGTACAGATCAATACACAGACAAGTAGACAATGTAAAGATTTATTTTTTAGTCTTCAAGCACGTTGCTACGAAAAAGAAAGCTGTGCACAGAAGAGCCATATCACTCACCAATTAGTTTTTCTTGTTTTTAAATTCCATGACTGACAAATGACTGCATCTTTGAACAGCTTTCCTGTGTGTTCTAGAAATCATTTGTAACAAAACCATTCTCCCAGATACAGAGATTTAGCAGTTTTGCTGTTTTACTTGCAAATGCAAAATAGGAAATACTGAACTTGATTTGGAAAGTTCATTTTAAGCTAAATTAGTACCAAAGCAGCAGAGCATTTCATGGTGTAATCAAGCACGCGTATCAACAGTTTGTGGAATCAGTCTCCTCTTCCAGCAGCAAGAAAACATCAAAAAAAAAAAAAAATCAGTAAATTTGTCACTGTTCCTGTTTTAAGTCTTTGCCCACAAGCATTGAAGTGACTGGGTGCATAGAGGCTCTATGCTCCAGAAATGTCTTGACAGCCAAATCTCGACACTTGTCAAAACTGTAAAGGTCTCTGCAAAAGGAGGAGAAAAAAGGCCCCATTACAAGAATATACGAAAATAGTACAATGGGGATTTTATCTGGGTTTTACTTTTCCTTTGAAAGCCTCATGTTAAGGTGCATACTGGAACTCTAAGCAGCTTTCTACTAAGAATCATCAGCAAGTGGAAAGTGACTCCAAGATAAGCTTGTTCACAGTATACAGAAAATTCTGTACTGTATCACTTTGAAGCATGTACAATGTCAAGTATTATATGTTCCATTATACTAAAAATGCGAACAGCATGAACTTCTACAATTTGGTAATTGCTTTTACCTGAACAAGGGCCGAGTAAACTTCATCCTGCCCTGATCTGTTGCCATTTTCAGAGCCAGAGGAATAGCTTCTTCCCACTTGGCCTTGATGCAGAGCCTCAGCCATCTGAGAAAAAAAAATAAAACCAAAAAACCCTTATACTTTTCATACTTTTTATTTGCAGCGGTTATCTTATGATTCCGTTCCCATAAGCACTCTGGGCAGTGCTGTGTCATCATGGGAATGAGATTCTAGCCAAGTTCAACATAAGATATTCAGTGTTTGACTAGCATGCTACAAAAGTGGGCTGTTCTATAAAATAAGAAAAAATTGCTTCAAGCTTTCTCCAAAATGGTTTGATCATTTTCTGCAGCTACACATTTCTATATTACAGTGGTGTCTAGTTGCATAACTCAGGATTAGAGCTGAATTATACAGCACTTGTCATAATTGACCAAATGATTAAAAAAACCCCTAACAAAAGCCTCCCCAAAAATGCCACCAAGCAACTGGCATGTGTTTGTTTTGTTTTAAAGCTATTAAGAAATTGTTCTTGTTACAAGAAGTAGAAACTATACTGTATATTCTAAATACTTAGGGCTTTTGATAAGAAACAAAGACCTATAAGTTTGTTAAGGCAGAAGTCATGCAATAGTCTTAAGATTGTTAAAGCAGAATAAAATCGTGACTATTGCAAATGTATCCAAGTATGTAACAGTCGCAAAACACGCAATACTTCAAGATACTTGTAAAGATTACTTAGGTCCTCAACAGTAGCTTTTTTAACATGTGACCTGTGGGAACACAATGCATAAATACAAACCAGAACTGATTAGGATGGCAGAAGAATCAAGCCATTTAGCCAGGAGCATTTCCTACCTGATTAGAAAATTCCATTGACATGTACTTTTTTTTTTTTTTGATGTGACAAAAGGTTTGTGATAGTGAGCATTGAAATGACAAAAAAGTTCCAAGTCGTGTTGAAAAAAACCCTACTGACATCTCAGCAGAACTGAGTAAATTAGTCCAGAGACCCAGTCCTGAGTAGATAAATACTAGAAAGATTTTTCAGGCATCTTTGATTCACAGAAAGGCTCCCTATTCTATTATCTAATACCACTCCAAAATAAGTTGCCAGGTTCCTTTGCTAGCATGGCAAATGAAAATAAAACACAGCTAATCCACTGCTCACTTCCAGTTCTTCTTCTACAATCCCAGGCAGAGCTACAGGTTGGGCAGAGAAGAGATTCAGAGCAGCCCTGCAGAAGGACTTGGGGGTATTGGTTGATGAGAACATGAACATGAGCCGTCTTCAGTGTGCACTTGCAGCCCAGAAAGCCAACCATACCCTGGGCTGCATCAAAAGGAGCGGGACCAGCAGGTCGAAGGAGGTGATCCTGCCCCTCTACTGTGGAATGGGTTGCCCAAGGAAGTTGTGAATGCTTCATTCCTGGCGGTGTTCAAGACCAGGTTGGACAGAGCCTTGGGTGGCATGGTTTAGTGTGACGTGTCCCTGCCCATGGCAGTAGGGTTGGAACCTGATGATCTTAAGGTCCTTTCCAACCTTAACTATTCTATGAGTCTATGATTCTACACTGTATTTACCCAATTCATAAGTAACAATACCGTTCTGGTAAGCATGTTTGCAAATGCACTTGCAAAAAAGCCCACAACTACAAAACACTCCAAAAAACCTTCACCAGTTCTGTACAACAGTATGTCTCAGACTATTCATGAAGCAGGACACTTAGTTTTATGAAAGCATTTAAGATTAGAAAAATGCCCATACTAGAACAAACCTGAATCTTATTTCAGAATTGTTTATAGCATTGAAGTCATATACTTGCTGCATTCGCTGGACATGTGACACTGGAAGAGGAGACTGAAAAAGGAAATTGCTTAGTCAGAATAAGCCAGAAGCACACTTCAAGCCACATATTTAAAAAATAAACAGGTTCATCTAAGCAAATTGATGATATAAAGGAATTAAAAGCTTACCATAACAAATATCTGTATTTGTTCCTTTCACCTTCTCATTATATTAGTGAAGGGGCAAAGAATAAACCTTAGCAGATTCCCACATCCAATACTACCAAAACATTCAAAACACAATATTCTGTTGTATTTATAGCTGATTCGCTTTGACATCAAACACAGACAAATTCAAGAACCTTACAGTTTTGGTTTTACCTTTCAATCCGAAATACTCTTTATGTTGTTTGTTAGCTTAAGAGCCAGACGTAATCGGGAAGGCACAGCTGAAGGTTTTAGTAACTATGTATGCAGAGAGAGGATTATCTTTGTAAAACTTAAAAGAAAACGGGCAACTTAATTCCAAAGCACATTGGGCTCAATATCTCCTCTTGTGATACCAGAATAAAGCAATCCCAGGTATGCATTTACCTCCAGAAGCAACAGGGCCAGGAACTCTATCAACTGATGAGATGACATTTCCTTCAGGTCTGCTGAGCTAAATGAGCCCAAATCACTCTCTTTTGCCTAAAAGAGAATGGTTACTTAAGTTTTTATTGGTATTTCAAAGTACAATCAGGTGTAATTTTTTGTTTGGACTATTGAGCCATCCCACATTTTTTATGATATTGATTTGTATTCATGAAGGATGTGACAAGAACGCAAAAGCAGGGACTTAAGCTACTATCTGATGTTTGATATTTGTTATTTCAATTCCCACTTGTTTTCTCTCCAGTGTCCTTCTGTTACAGTTAAGTGAAAAATCAAATACTTTCAACAGGAAAAGTAATACAGAGAAGAAGAAAGTTAAGGCTAACATACACATTCAACAAAAAGCCACACAGCTAGCTAACAAAAGGAAGGTATGCTGAATTCTCTATTAGTTGCATGAGTTTTATGGCTAAAATTATGAGAAGATTGTATGGTATTAGTTACTTATTATGATTTATGTATTTCAGGTTTTGATGAGAAATGCATTCTAGCTCCATTAAAACATATGCAAATTATTGCTAATAGAATAAAATCAGTAATGTAGGGATACTCTGGCATTTGTTTTTAAATAAAACCACAATATCAAGGTTTCAAAAACAATATTCTCAATTTGATTACTACATACAATAACAAAGAGCTGGCTGTGTGCCCCTTTAAAACATGTACTGCACTTCATATACAGAAGTCATAGGAAGTGCACAGATTCTATGATGAAGGGCTAGTCTATGAAATGCAAATATCCCTGATGGCCATACCATCACCATAAATACACTCTCTCTCAGACACTCTCTCTGAGCAAACGATGTATTTCAGAAGAGAATGGCTCACTTTGTATAAAAAGAGCTAGCTTTTCAAGATACAGACACCCCAGTGTTATTTAATCACTCACTTTGATCCATCTTTGGCTCAAGGCAACACAAGCATTTGCTAATGTCATGTCATACCTGTCAAATATTAAAAACAAAGGATCACACTTTAGAAACACAGAAGCTCCTGTAATGTTTTTACAGGAACACTTAGAAATTTTTTTCAAATGGCTCCATACTGTCTGTTGTAGGCTTCAACTCCATATTGCAATATAATTTACAAAATATCTATTATAATGAAACGTATTTCAGTTTTAGTTAGAAGCACTTTGTGCACAGATGATACTTGATGCACTCCCAAAATAATCGGTACTTCTGAGCATACAGTCTAATTTACACCTGAAAAGAGAATACTGTTGTAACAAACTGGCCAAAAAAAAACAAAAAAACTCTTTCCTGGCAACTTTCAAAGCAAAATGTTTTCCACCAGACTAAAAAAAAATGAAACCTATTAACAGTGACACCTTTTTCTCCTGTAAACACCTATATCAATTTCCACACAGCAGTAGGACATTTTCTAATCAGAAGTTTGTGGGAGGACTTTTACCCTGTTTACAAAATGTAATTTATGACTGTTCGGAAAATCATGTGCAATCTGGAGAAGGAAAACATGGACTGTAAAAGAATGCATCTTACACAGGCATCACTGGTGGCATTCCTGGAGCATGAAACCATGAGTTCCAATCAACTTTATCAAGAACATCTACCTACAAAGCAACACAAATTCTTACTCAGTTTGAAATGTTGTTTTTTAGATAAAAGCATGCCCTATAAAAACCAGTATCAACATTGGGTTTGGGTTTTATTTTGTTGGGTTTTTTTAACATCCCCCCAGTTACTCTGGAGAATTCTATTCTTCAAAACAAAATATTCCCTTGTAGGAAAAAAAAACTAAGCAAAACCAAAACACCTTCCCTCCTCCTTCCCCCAGAAAACCCCAAACAAAACCAATGAACCAACCAAACAAAAAACAACCCCAAAATCCAAACCAACATCAGAATGCAAAGCCATCTTCATAAGATGCCCAACAACATCATATTGAGGTCCTAAGATAAAGAAAACTAAGGAACTGGCCCTTAAAGAAGGTAATTCTTGAGCTATACCATAGTTTCATGTAACTAAAAAGTTTCAAGCAATTAGTTTTAAATACTATCAAACCTTATCCTTGAAGTAGGAGTATAAGAACTTCTTCCAGTCCTCTGTTATTACGCTCTTATAAGCAAACTGTTGAATGTAAGCCTTCAAGAAGCCAATGAAGATATCTAGCAGTTACAAGAAAAGAAAAACAAAACAAAACAAAATGAAACAGTTTCAGTTTTTGAAATTAAAATGGGAAGCAATAATACATGAAGTCTCACTAACACTTACCTGGTCCTCCAAGAAGTTGTTCAAGGTAAAAGAGCAAAGCAAAGCCTTTCTCATATGGAACAGATGAATAGGCAACATCAGGATCTACTTCATTAAGATTAGGGATGAGGTTAGTTACAGGATTTTTATCTCCAACAGTATTTATCTGTGAAAAAGACACAAGAAAATATACTCATCTAGGAGAACTAGCACTCCTGCAAATCACTACTAATTCTATTTAGAAGAGTACAGTCCATCCAAAACTAAGAAGACTTTATTGCAAAACATTCTCATTCTTTTTCCTGAAGTTCTGAATCTGCACAAAACACAATTTAACTGAACTTCTTTCTCATCTTATTTTATTAGTGTCTGCTCATTGATGATGTTAAGATAAATCACCCTTTGCTCCAGCTGTCTCAATGCAGTTAATTATTGTCATGTCTGCCAATCACGAGCACCTAGTAAACTATCTACATTTATCCCTTCATTAACAAACTATTTAAACTACTTGATTTAAATGGGTGCTATCAAGAATAAAATACAAAAAGAAAATATTCATACCATATCAGGTAAAACTACATCACAAAGCTGAATGAGAGGGCTGGAAATACCACAGGTGAGAAATCTGAAAACTAAGTTTAACTATGCTACCTAAACACAAAACTAAAACAGACCTCCTAGACACTTACAGATTAGGAATATGCGCAATTATAACACAGTACAGAGGGAAAGTTTGCATGAGGCACTGGAAATCCTGATGGTCATGCTTGCAGATAATTTTGATAAGCTTCCAGCTTCAGCTGCTTACCAGTATGCTAAGAAGTACACTGCAATTTAGCCATACCCAGAACAACTAAGAGAATCTGCAAAGAACAGCTTCAAACAATTTAAAAGGCTTTATCTAATCTGAGTATAGTAGTCTATTACCCTGGGGAGAGATCCTATACCTTGGAATCAAAGATGCTCATCCTCCAATTAGGAAAGTGTTAGTGAATATACAAGTCTTTGTGGGAAACACATGAAATTAGCTTCATTTTATTTAGGTATATGCTTAAAAATATGTACCGTATTCTGCAGTTCCCTCCATCCTCCTAGGGCTTGAAAGTGCCTGAACTGCTCACTGAACAACCGACCACCAATCCTGCGTTCCAGGTATACAGTATGTCCCTCATTCAGCCTGGAAATATATTGATAAAGTTCAAACTACTAGAGTGGAAAAATTAATTTAGTTAGTTTCTTTACAGATTAATTTTAAATTATGATTTGCATTGCACTGAACATCACACCTACCAAAAATGCTCCCATGTTTTATTTGTTACCAAGTTTCCTGTCCAGCTGTGAGAGATTTCATGAGCAATAACCTAAAACACAGAAAATAGTGACAGATCTGCCATTTAGACTCCTCTAGAAAACAAACATCAAATCCCAACAGAAAAACAAAAGGGGTCTCCTTTACTGCATTACATTCCCAAAGCTGGTTAGCATTCACAGCTCTATAAACTTATCCATATGAATTTTATTTAGTGGATTAACACTATCATACTGAAACTTCTCCAGTAATAATTTTGAATGTCCAGCCTGCAAGTCATAGAGCCACAATGATCAACAAAAATAATTTCTCTGGTAGCACAATGTAGGCACTTGTTTGTGAAATCACATTTCAGAATACTGGATCCAAGCCAAGTGACAGACTAGTACTACCTTCCCACCTTAGCAACTTCTGCAGTGCTGGGATGATCTAAAATACCAAACAGGAAAATAAATGGTCACCCCTAGAAGGATAATGATGCATGATACATTAAAAAGCATCCATGTCAGATATTTCAGTTTTCTTGGGATAAGGCAATCATATCCTCTTTTTTTTTTTCAGCACTGCATCGGTCTAGTAGAAAGACATATGAGATAAAACAGCACCCAGAGTACTCAATTTTCCAGAAAAAATAGAATTTACTCAAATATTGCTCATTATTTCCACCTTAAAACGACACAGTTTTAGTACTGCTCTGTACTAGAAGTGAGTTCTAGTGTGGAGACATAGAGAGGAAAAAAGTTCCCTACAATTTCAATCAGATCAATTCAGTTGTGATTTTTAAACATATCTATACACAGGAGAGAAAAAAAGCTATTGAGCAGCTAACTTCAGTCAGACCCTTATGCATAGAGGCACGCATGTTATTTTCATCTGTTTGTTATAAAAAATAGATACATCTACAGTTTTCTACAGCTTACTTAGAACTAAAACTCACTTTGTAAGACTTCTTGAGTTACTGCCTTAATTTTTGATTCTCATAGGTTATCTATTACAAAGGAAGTTAAGACACAACTTCAAGATGTGTTCTATTTGAGGACATGAACTTATTTTGCACTTACATTTGATAGTGATCGGTCACCTGCCTGAAAAAAAAACAAAAAAAAGGCAGTCAGTTCAAGTAAACTCCAAGTTATACCACTTAATGCATTTCCATTATGATTCTTAACCCCTGAAGTGCAGGAATCTTTAAAGTTCTTTCTAAGGGAAACATTAATCCCATTTGTGAGTTAATACCCATCACTTGATGGATAAGTAAGCCCCAAGAAAAAGCTGACTTTTATCAGTGTTACACTTACCAATAGTGTCGGAGTTACAAAAGTAAGACAAGGATTTTCCATACCACCGTAAGGAAAAGAAGGTGGCAAGACTAACAAATCATACTGTCCCCATACATAGGGTCCTGCTAAATCTTCTGCTGTTTTCAGCATAGCTTCAGCCTGAAACAAGAATTCACATTAGCTTCTACCATCACTTCTGGCTACAAACACTGACCAAGTAATAAGCTATGAATTCCATACTTCATTCTCTTTCACCTTGGCATGTCCTGCATGCAAAATGAGCACAAGACTGTACCAATATTTATTTTCAGTAGCAGTTTTTGGTGGTGATAGAACAGCAGCATTTTGGGTGGTGGGAGGAAGAGAAAGGAGAGCTACAGATGAACAAAACACTGCCGCAGCCTGTTCTTTTTCCAATGCTACATGAAACAGTTAATTTACAAAACATTTTTTTATTAAAAAAATTACCCACCTCAGCAAATTCATAGGCTGATTTATCCACTAGCTCCTTTTCAGCCCACACCAGTGTCCTTGGGCCAATCTTTCTGTTGAAAGTAAAAATTCCACAAAGACACTGTCAACTAGAAATAATTCTATGGGAAGCTAACACAGGGGCAAAAGTGAATCAAAATACATGCAGTTTGATACAAATATACAGGTTCATTGAACTTCTAAGACCTTTTAAAACTAGAAACAAGACCAAGAAACAAACAAGCAAAAAAACCACAAAAAACTCCAAACATTTATTATGATTACTTTGTGCAAATTCACTCACCTGCTTTCTAAAGCTCCAACCACTAAAGCAATCAAATAGCAAGGTATGGGAACCTAATGGAGAACATGGGAAAAAAAAGGAATTTTTTGTAATGTGAGCTATCAACACCACTTATTCAAAGAAAAACAAAGGTATGTAAATAAGAAGTGCGCACATTTCCTCCATAGTTTCCTGCCTTATGTTATAACAAAGGCATTGTTTTTTCTCCCCAAGTGATACTCCTTTATCTACAAGTACTCATTTCACAGATGTTTCACACCAGTGCAACGAAGTTGTAAGTATCATTTCTGTTTGAAAAAAGTCTGCATAAAAAAAATGCCACTGCTTTCATCACTGTTCAAAAGAAAGTCAGTTTTCCATATTCATTCCAGCTCTGTTAAATGTTACGGAAGAAGGAGTTAAAGAGATACTGCTCCGATAAAGGACAGTTGTATCACACAGAAAGACATGGAAGAGCTTTAACAAATTGAAGTAAACAAGAATATTTTTGGATGTAGAAGATTCAGCAAAATCAAAAACTATATATTTGATATCCATGTTTGAAATTAAAATAAATGCTAAATATTTGTTACTTTAATGAAAAAAAAATCCAAAGCTACAGCTTCTTTATAGAGAAATGCTTTATCGCACTGCTCTGAAAATAAAAGGGGTAAATACAACCATCCCTATAAAAGTTCCATTTATCTGACTAAACAATGTTGACTAAGTATTATCATGTATGTCAATATATGATATATATATATCAATTACTTCAAATCTCTATGGCTCTTGGGTTGCTCTTCACTACATCTCTTACTAGCCTGGACATGCAGGACCAAATAAAAAAGATAGTTTTAAGTGAGCTTAGCACACACAGGTATCAATGAGTTTTATATGTTTCCCTTCTTTGTCTAAGGAAACACTTGTTTTTTCTAACAAATCAGTCTCACAGTTTTGTATGTTAGATGATGTGGGTGCCTTTTTTAATGCATTTCTTTTTTGATTTACATATTTGGTTTTTAACGCATTTTACTTTTTTTGTTTAATTTCTAAGAAATCAATCTAATGGTTTTCTATATTAGGAAGTGCAGTGTAATTTCAATTTGACTAAATGTTATTCCTTGTACATGTCTACCAAACTTACCAATAGTGTATTTCTAGATAACATACGGCCCTGGTGTCGTGGTTTAAGCCCAGCTGGTAACTCAGAACCATACAGCCGGTCACTCACTCCCCTTCCCCCTCTTTTCCCTCCCCCCTGCTCCCAAAGGGATGGGGAGGAGAATCTAAAGAATGTAACTCCCATGGGTTGAGATAAGAGCAGTCCAGTAATGAAGGTATAACACAAAACCACTGCTGCTACCAATGAAGGTATAACACAAAACCACTGCTGCTACCACCAATAATAATAATGATAAAGGAAATAACAAAGGACACATGGATCACTTATAGAAGCCTTATGCACTAGACAGAGGCAAATGGTTTGGCTCCACAGAGAAAGCAGAACTGCATGCACTGGGAATAAGACATCTTAGGAGTCTGCTTACTAGTACGGAGCACTTACGTTCTGCCTGAAACGGTATATCTTCCGACTGCTGTCCTCTGGGTCAGGCATCTCTCCATCACGATTAGCACTCATAAGAGCCACCAGCTCTTTAGGAACTGATATCTGAAAGGTTACCCAACTATGAGGAATTCAAGTGTCACAAGGGACCATGCGATATACTAGAAACAGTGATAACAAAAAGAGTAGCCCAGATTTGTTAAATCCTCTTGTCAAGTAGAATGTATGGTATATAGAAAATACTGTCTTAAAGGCTGGCAATATTTAATTAGCCAGAAGGATTACCTCTGACAGAAATTAAAAATTTCACTTTCTTCAGACTACTGAATTGTAATGTCACATTGCACATCTCACTTTTTGCTTCCTTAAAACAATCAGACTGCTTACACCAGGACTACAAAGATCACCTGCCTATGTACTCTATGTAAACGGAACATATTACTTAAAGCATATATGAGAGTCACTTAAAGTATTTTTACTGTAAAGCACTCTTTGTTGTCTTACTGTCAGCTTTTACTGGTTGAAAAACATAATTCTTTCCTACCACAGCACTTATTTTTGATTTTGGAAAGAAAGATATATGCAAACGAAAAATTAGATGATATATCTAAAAGAAAATGGTAAGGGCACAAAAGTGCCACAAGGAAGATAAATAGGTTTTGGCTCTTACATTAAGCTAAAAGCCAATATTTTCTGGTTTTATTTTTTTTGTAGCTGCTGAAATGTGGCCTAGAAAAATAATTCACTCATTGTAGTAGCTGTCTTTAGTTAGGACACATCACAAGTTCATCTACCTCTGCACAGTAGGTTAGTTTCACAGCAGGTGTATCTTGGCATGGAAAGATGGCCCTGCAGTGGATAGCCTGGAGAGGAAAAAAAAAAAAAAGCTAAAACATAACAATGTTTCTGATGTAGAGGACTAGAAATAAATCAAACCAATATACTGTATTGGAAATAGAGAAAATTTGTTATCTGCAAACCAATTCTTCCTATTACTTATAGCTTATAGTAGTTTTCGTAGTTAAGACTTTTCTGAAAGAAATAACAGTAGGTAAGACAGATCAATAGCCACATACATTGATCACACGGGACTGTGCGATCAACAAGAATACTGGAGAAGGTGCAGCAGTTCTGGAATTCTTAAATTCCAAACATATAATAAAATCTCAGCAATGTCCTGACTTACTAAGTGCTTTCATTTAGGACCTCTGATACACATGCAATTAGAGCTTACGGGTTACTCTAATTATCCCTACCAGCTCTGCTCTATGACTCTTTGGAAACCTGGGAGAATTACAGTGGTATGTAAATAAAAAGTGTTAAAATAAAAGTAAAAATGAATAATTATCCACTCAACCTGACACTGGCTGAAGAGAAATGGGTGTTTCTTTCCCGAAGTTTGCTCTGGAGTAAACCATTGGAGAGCTGAAGACTTTGGAGAGCTTTCAAAAGAGATTTCAACAATAGCTTCTTGTCCCCTGTGTAATAAAGTATACAATCAGACTGTTTTGACACAATTCCTGATTGCTATTGAAATTCCTCTACACAGATTTTTGGAAAATAGGTCTGCAGCATTGTCTCAAAAGCACTAAAAAGAAGATCAAGTAGCATACTAAAAACAACTTTTCCCTTTCAATTATGATAGTAAAGATTATCTGGTTTATTTGAATGTCCCAAGACACTTCTGTTTTTTATTAACCAGAAACTTTTCCTCTCCACTCTTTAAGGAGAACATGGACTTTTTCCTTAAACCATTTGGACCAGCTGTATACATATATTTTTGTCACAACTATCTAACATTGTACATGTAAGTATAAGACTGGCTTGTTAACAAAAGAACAGACACAAACCTTAAGCATTCATACTTTATTTTGTAAGGACATATCATAACCATTACTGCCACTAAAAGCACACAGAAGTACTGGCTTCTGTTATCAGTAAATTCCAGGTTAGGCAAGCAACTCTCTGGAATTAACAATCCAGCCACAAATCAGAACACACTTCAGCTAATCAGTGGAGTTGGATACTAGATAAGCTGCCTGGTATACATATCTGCTTTATAACCAGCCTTCCAAAGTACATCTTTAACAAGAAAGGAGAAAATAATTTGTATTGCCATAAGGCACACTGCTTATTGAACAGTCAGATTTTTAGTTTTAACTCCTACTCTTTCTTTTTCACTGATTTTTAATGACTCACAACTCACAAATCCCTCTTTGCAGCTTCTTCCCCTTACAAGGAAATCTAGCAATAAAATTAAAAAACATAAGTTGAAAGTCAACCAAAAGAAGCCATGTTTCTGCTGCAGCCTGTTTGTTCACGTACTTCACTTGTTCGGTGTCATATCAGATCATAAGCATTTCCCCAGAAGGGACTGACACTGTAGAACATCCCTTTCTCTTCCGCATTACGTGTGGTTCTACACTGCACTAATTGATAGAACAGCAGCAACAGTACAGCTAGTAGTCTGTAGAGGTAGTAACCAGTTTTGGAAACAAAATAGTAAGAATCAACATAGTATCCTATTCTATTCCAACAAGGGAACTTTCTGGAAATCACAGCTCCCAGCTTCAGCAGGCAAGATACCATGGAGCTACAACATACATAGAAAACTGCTGAAACATGTACTGTAATTTGACAACAACTTTTTAATTCATCCAACTTGGGCAGTAGATTATGATTTCTTGTCTCCATCACGCTGCTGAAATTCAAGTTCCAGTTTTTAGAGACTTGGTTTAGCATAGTCAATACAATACAACCTTTATTGTTCGAAAACATATTTCTTTTTAATCCTAGTGATAACCTGCAGTTCTACAGAAATACAGGATCAACCCTTGCATTAAAGAAAGGCAAGGAATGTGTAACTCCACATGTGAAGTACTGTACCAATTCTGAACATGACAAAATTCAGGTAGTTGAAACAGAAAGAGCATTACTGATGAGAAGCACTGTAAAAATTGTGATACACTGCATATAGTTTCGCTGCTTACTTTATCAAGTCATTTTGTACCTGATATAAGACCTGGGGGTGGGTACAAAAACTCCTAAAGTCTTGGCTAATGAAAGCCAAATATTAAAGTCATCTACAAGATTCACATCAAATAAATGCAACCCCCTATTTATGAGTCCCTCTGCAAGCTTTACACAATGATCCTACAGGCAGACAAGTGGTTTACTCAGTGCATTTTGGAAAACACCTAAAGAAAGAAGCAAAAGCGTGTACCTTCTTAGTTCAAAAGGAAGCGAAATCTCCAGGGGGGTCCCTTTAAAACTGTGTTTTTCTCCAAAAACAAATGTTGCATCCTGTCCATTTATGGTCACTTTAAATACCTGTACGTCTTTTGTATCCAGCACCTGTAATAAAGCAAACATATTACACGCTTCTTAAGTAGCGTAATAACCTTAAATACATGCCTCTCCGAAGGAAAAAGCATTTACTTAGTAGAATCAGAGAATTCAAATACCTATGTTGGATACTGGGAACCAGCATTTTAGGGGAGCAGCAGGGAGCTTACAAAACTGGAGGGAGAAAAGGAAGAAAACCAACTTCTGACCATTAAAGTGGAAACAGGAGTTCACCAAGTAAACTACAAAAGTGAAAGACTTCACAGTGCTGCTATGAAATGAGGGCATGATGGAAACTACCCTGCCAAGGCTTCCATCTTGGAACTAGCCGCTATGAATCAAGACTTTAATGCAACAGAAGATGAGTTAAATAATGCAGCACTCTCACATGCGGCACGAGTGAAGTTTCACTCTTTATTGTTAACAGGATGTTTGCGGTTAGGGTTTTTTTTTGGTCTAAAACTAAGGATTTTATGGAGGCTGCAGAGAAGCAAGACCACAAGCCCCAAGCTTCACTTTGCATATAAAGCAACGCCGAGGAGGTTCACCGTTTATGTGCATCGGTAACTAAGAGACTGCCACAATAAAACACGTGTGGAAAAGCCATAAGCATAGATCTCCTTTATTCCCATTTTTTCGCCAACAGGCTCTTCGCCGTTTTAACGGGAAAATAAATATTAAAAATACATATTTATATTCTTCTCTCTAGGCACAGGCAATCCGGGCCGCCGAGAGCTGCTACAAGCGGGTGATGGGGCCGACCGCTGCAGAGCCTGCAGCCCAGCTAGGGGCAGGAGCGGTGGGTTCCGGGAGGGAGCAAGAACAGGAGAGGCACCTGAGGGGAGGCGGCTACAAGCGCAGCCCCGCCGCTCCCCCTCAGCGCGGGCTCGGCCGCGGGCAGCGCGAGGATCACCCCTCCCTCCTCCTGCCCCTCACCCGCCGTTACCAGGCAGCGCAGCGCCTCGCGCTCGGCGCGCGCGGTGAAAGCCACCGTGCCCCGCAGCGCCCGCGCGCCGAAGTCCACGCGGCAGCGCAGGTACAGGTGCCGCGTGAGGCAGCACGAGGGCGACGCGAAGGAGCTGCAGTCGGCCACCGCCATGTCTCTCCCGCTGCCTGCCTTGCGCCGCGCGCCCGACCCCACCCCAGCCGCCCTACCCGCCGCTGGGAGGGAGGGAGGGAGGGAGGAGCGTGCCGCGCGCCGGCCCCTGGAACGTGTAGTGCCGCCCTCCCCTGTGAACGGCCGCCAGCAGCGAGTGGAGAACTACAGCTCCCGTGGCGCACTGCGGGGCGGGGCGCGGTGCACCGACAAGCATGATTGGCTATGAAAGCTAGGGCAGAGTCACCACCGAGCTGTTAGCGGGTAAATACCATGTAGGGAATGCTACCGCGACGCTAGCTGTACAGTTCCTCGTTAGTATAGTGGTAAGTATCCCCGCCTGTCACGCGGGAGACCGGGGTTCGATTCCCCGACGGGGAGGTACAAGTGTTTTCTACCTTCAAGCATTGTAGGCTCTATTCTAGAGGCAAAACCCAATTCTTTCCGAAATCAAAGCTGTTGCCAGACAGCCTTTGGAAGAGTAGCCCGACTTTAATAACAGGAAGCACAGAAATAAAGCACAGGCGGCTCGTGGCTGCCTACCTGCTGCAGGCCTGAGGCAGCACGCGGCCAGAGAGGCCGCTGCAGCGCCTCACAAGCTCAGCTGCTTAACTTCCTGTACGGGTGAGGAAAGTGTTCTCGTTTTTAAGTGGCTCAATCAGCTAAACAGGGGGTTCATTAAGCCTTTCAAAAACATTCACCATTTTTCTTACTCCCCCACCAAACCTGTGAGGGCAGAACAACGGAAAGAGGGACAGATAGGTAAAATTAGAAGAAGGAAGGTGGAAGGCCAAAGATCATCTGGTGGCCTATGGTAATGCAGCCCCTCATTTTAACCCTCAAAGCGAGAACGTGGGAGACTAGAAAGCCCTGAGCCTGTGCTTACAGCCAGCAGACCCCATGCCATCTGCTGCGCTAAGAGTGCACTGCAAAACAACTGTGACACTTCAGCATCCCTGCTTGCATTTACTCAGTATTGTCAGAAATGCTCTTTGAAGCACTCCCTCACTCCCTTTTTTTTTTTCCTTCTATTTTTTTTTTTTCATTCCCAATCCTTCTGCCAAAGGGCATTATTTATTTATTCATTCATCCATTTATTAACATTTAAGCATAAGGATGCTAAAAGAGACCTCCTCCCTTCTGCAGGATGCTGAGCATTAAATGCAATCACCCAAATCCCTTCAAATCAGGAAAGAACACCACACATAAATGGGGTGAGGAATTAGGATGGGAGGCAAGAGGCTAAGGTTCCCAGGTGTTAGGGGTGTGGGCTGTGTGTGCCTTGTGTTCAGCGCAGGAAGCCCAGGGGACTCTGCTCTGGCCCTGGCTTTGTGCACTCAGTTTCAATACAATTAATGTGATGCTCTGACCTGGGCATCGAAAGCAAATTTCTGTACCACAAGTGACCTCACATCAGCCACACAGATACAGCAGCAAGCAGCCAACTGAGGACATACACAAGAAAAATGATCTCTAATAAGATCTGAGATCCAATTTGACAGTAGAGTTTGGCAACAAAGGGTGATCACTCTTGACAAAACATTGCCAGAAGCCAAGGACATGTAATGCAGAATACAGAACCTAACCTTTGCCACCCTTAGAGAGCAGTTCTGAGACACAATGTCTTCAGCCTATGTATACACAGCTGTGGGAGCAGCACACCAGGGGCTCTGGGAGCTGCAGGCACAGGAAGGATGCAAGGCTTGAGATACAGTGCAAGATGAAGGGGTGCTTTCTGTGGGCTCACCAGCTGATGGCAAAGCCCATGGGCTTCCTGAGAGCATCCCACTGCCCCAGCTGTCCAATCGGGATATGCCCCTGAGATGTGAATGTGAGTAGCACATGAAAAAAAAGGGGTGTGAGTGAACATTATCCATAGGAATAGTGATACCCTGGAGCTTTGTATAAACTGGCTGGACTAGAGCCACATGCAGGTAAGCCCAGATAAACCCAGGCAGAAGAGGAAGGGAATTTCAGTGGGTCTGTAACTGTATATATTAGAGAAAAAAGAAAAAATAGCCCAAATATTTTCCCTTTTGCAATTTCTGCATTTCCTTGGATGCCCACTTCCCTTTCTCAAAACCCACATATGTGTCAACAGAAACACAAGGAAACTGATTTTGTTTACTAGGCAGTTTATTTCAAAACAGAGGATGGACTATAAAATAAGATGTAAGAACCATTTAGAAGTTCATACGTGCTGGCATCCAGTCAGACAATTTCAGCTGTCATAAAACATAAAATAAGGGATTATAAAAACAGTTCTTTCAAAACAAATATGCTATCAGTGCTTTGCAGGCATAAAAAAGAGTCTTGCAAGCAACTCCATACCTGCTTAGTCAGTGTTTCTGTTTTCAGATTAAGCTTTCACAGTGCACAACAAACTACTCAAGAGGCATAGTATTGCTACAGGTGAGCAGCTTTGAGAGTCCCAGGAAGTCATTCTCATTTGTGTGGGGCAAAGGTAAAAGGAAGAGGAACAAGGAGCTCAGGGCATTGAACAGGGTGTCTCCCTCAGTCTCCCCCAGGTCAGCTTAACCTCTTTACCCCCTTCTCCAGAAGCAAATCCTTCCCACACACTCTCTCTGTGCTGTTGTACCCCACCTGGCAGTGTGGAGCCAGCAGTGCTGGAACACCAGCAGCAATGACGACAAGCCCAGCCACAGCTGCCTGCACTGTCTTGGCTCTCCGTGAACATCTTCGTGTGGTCCATGCTGGCTTCCCTGTGGGAAAGTCCACAGGACACACAAGGTAAAGGAGCACTGGCAGGAAGCCTTCTGCAGTGTTTGCAGGGAAAACTTTGAAGGAAGGCCAGCACTGATGAAATCTGGAGGAGCAAACACTACTGTATTGCTAGCAGAAATCTTGTCCTGATTTCTCCTTCAAATACCTGTTGAATTACCCATATACAGCTTTCAGATGCACCTCTTTTTATGCTTCTAGACATCTCACTCCTCACCTTATCAACAGTCCAGGGTGAGCATGTATTAGCCTTAGGGCTGGTAGAGAAAGCTGTGGCCCAACCAGCAAGACAAGAGTGGACTGGAAAGTCAACTGCTGCTTGCAGCCTTGCTGCTCACAGCCTTGCTGCTCACACAGCATGGTAGCAAAGCAGTGATGAGGGAAGGTCTGGGCTGGAGGTTCAGCCTGAGCATGTTAACAGCATGTTGTTAAAAAATCTTGTTTGAGCATGTTCAAGCCCTGTGTAACTGTGTATTCTGTCTTCTGTGTGTTGTAGCCATGCGTGTATTTAACTAAGTGTGGTTTATGTATGCTTAACTCTGCCAAAAGTTTTAATTAACCTTTGTCAAGAAGATTTTTGAAAGGCAAAAGATTGCTTGCAAATGTTGGAAGCTGCTTTATGCTATTAGCAATGACGAAAAACAGAGAGGAGCACTGAGAATCGTGGAAGTTTTACACTGGTAGTTACTCTAAGGAGAAGGAAAATAAGAGAGGACCCCCTTCTTAAATATAATAGCTATAGCAATAAATTCATATTTTAAGCCTACTTAAAATCGAGTTCTCAGCAATTGTTCTGGGCAGTCCCAATGGGAAAACTTAAACAGAACCTACTACTAAAAATACACTAATTTTGATCTCATCTGGGATGAAACTTGTCAACAAATAGGGAGAACAGGTAGAACAGGATAAAAAATGCCCACATAAGTGCTCAGCAAGGGCTAATAACAGGAATAAGCAATAGCAAATTGTTCACAAGTTTTTTGCAGGACAGGGCATCCAACATAACTGTGATGAACTGACAAATTAGGAGGATACAAGTCCTCTATTCCACCTTAATTCTTCTACAGAGACTTCTGGTGCCAAATTTTTTGGCTGGTCAGAGAGAGGAACATGGTTGTCCCTCAAAAAGTGATAGAACAATTCATACTAGTAGCTGTTATATGCTTCTGATCCCTAATCATGGTGAACCATCTGACCCTTGAAGTATTTAATGTTCATTCGAGAACTTTTAGCCTGTCATCGTTAGTATCGATTAACTGTTGGCCCAAAGGATCCCAATGAGTCTTCTCCCTGCACTGAAGAGTTTGGCTGCTGGTGCCCCAACCAGCTCTGTGATGGTGCCAGCCTTGGAGCAGCAGCCTGCTCCCACAGCTCCCTGGCACATCCACCATCAGAGAGCAAGACATGTGTCAGTGCACACAGCCTGTCACATAGAAGCTGGTGGTTTTGGTCCTGTCATTGAAAATTGCCTTTACACAGGTCTGGGTCTTCAGGTGCTACACATTACTGCAGCCCCCCTTGGGTCAGTGGAGCAATGCTAATATAAACCAGATGGGATGCTGACCTACCTGCCAATTAAAAATACCTAGGCCACCATCAGGCATTCAATCGCAACATGCAGGCTGTGGTTTTATGACTCCTCCAGACTAGCCTGGCATCTTTCCACATTAGCTTATAATAAGGGTAAATTACATGTTCACCTTTTCTCCTGGATCTCTTAACAGAATGAGCACTTAGCACTTGAGCACAATGATTTACAAGGAATTGTTCAGTTTTGTATATGAACAGTTAGTAGTGGATCCCATTTCTTGGGACAGATAGGATGGAAAATATTTTAAAGCAATATCTTATTAATAGTTTTTTCTATTTTTGGGCAGCTTTAAAGAATCTATTGAATTTCCTTTTTTCCTGAGATAGTTTCTCAGTCCTGAATTCTGTGCAGAAGCCAGCAACCATTTCACACAGCTGTGTTTCTACATGTCAAATGGTCTGTTAAATATAATTTCCATCATACCTCTTTTCATTCAGAAGGAATCAGTTTTGCAATATTTTCAGTTCCTCCTTTCTTCTGACCTTTAAAATACTTTTGCATAGGCAATCTTCTTTTTTTTTTTTCCTAACTTCCATGTTGCTAGACAAGCACACAGCTTACACCTCTCCAGAGGATGCTATTTAACCATATGAAGAGATCTGGCACTCTCAGGGTGCCATCATGACAGGCTCAAGGAAGGAAAACTCCTTCCTCAAAACCAAAAATCCAGATGATGAAAAGTTAACTCCTCTGTTAATTTGATGATAAGTGTCTATTACACTACTTAGCCTGCTCAGCATTTTAGGTTTTTCTCAGCCACTTTCTTTATTAAAGCTTTTGAAATCTTCTGGATGGCAGCACTTCTTCTTTTTGGTCACATTTATTCACATTTACCAACAGATGGTTGCAGCATCCATCCTTCTGAATCTGAGAACTAAAAGACACACAAAACATATACCTTATACAGCCAGAATTGTAGTATATGAAGAAATCATCTACATGTTCTATGTATCTGCAGTTATTATTAGTATCATAATCTTATCAATTATAAATTTAAAAAAAAAGTCTGCTCTGGGCTGACTGGGTCCTTTTTGTCCCGTGGGGTACAAACAAAAAAGCTCATACTAAATTTTAAGCATCCAAGAAATGCCATTGAAACAAAAGGTATGGTATGTATGTTTTGCACAAAGCATGTTCATAAGCACCTTGCTTCAAGAGAATGCAGATGCCCATTTTCTTTCAGAATAAACTCCATGATGGCAAAAGGGATTTTAGTTTCTCTGTTTAATATCTAAAGGTTTGCAAGATGAGGTTTCGCGTTTGTTTTCAGAGGATTCAGCTTTAAGTGACCCTTTCCTTGAAGATTAATACAAACTGACCTCTGGATAAACTCTGTGTATTGTTTTAGGGGCAGGAGTGCTATTGGATTGCACTTACACCTAGTGGTTACTTTCACCAACAGATGCACAGAGATACATCCATCACCTCCCGTTTCCACACAAGGCAATGGCTTCTGGTCAGTGTAACATGCAGTAATTGGCTGCTTTTGAGTTCATTGTTGGGCCAATAGTCTATGACTGTAGATCTGTAGGTTGGATTTCCTTTAATCTGACCTGATTTTTTTTTTTTTTTTTTTTT
>NDXB01022478.1:78652-96214 GCA_002631895.1 Agapornis roseicollis
TTTTTTTTTTTTTTTTAGTTAGATTCACTTCTTTGAGCCTTTTTTTGATTCTTCAGATGGTGCAGAGCTTTTGTATGCAGTTATCTGGGTATTTGCCCTTCACATCCAAATTAATAGCAAGAATGCAAACCAGAGCAAGATCACAGGTAAAAACCATACAACTGTGCAGGAAAATACCATACTACCCAAAGGCTCTAGCAAAAAGCAGAAATCTCAGATATCTCAACTACAGAGGTCTTTGCTCAAGATTGGAAGAAGTTATATTTACTAAACAGCAATAACTTCTGTTACTATTTGGGAAGAAAATCTTAATTATGCTTTTCTCATTTCAGTCACTGTGACAGTATCTCTCCATATAATATTTGAGGTTGCAGAGGGTTTGCTTATTTCTCCTGCCTGGTTTACTACACTCACACCACCTGCAGCATTCTCCTGTTAACACAGCATCAACCAATGGAGATTTTGCAAACCATTTGATTTTACATTTCTGCTTGTGCTCTGAAGACTTGGCATTACAGCAATGTTTATATTACTACACATGCTTACTTGCTGTTGCCAGTCCCTCCAAATTTCAAAGCGTTTGTGTCAAACACAGAAGAATCTTATGTTTTTAAATTAGAATTTGCCTTTGTGACTCTTCTTCCAGGCTTTGCTGGGCAGCATTGGCCTCAGCTTGTAGAGGCCAAGCTGCAGGAGTGCAGTTATTCCATGCCAATGCTTAACAAACTCTGCTTTTCACAACAAGCAATGAAAGAACAATGAAAGAGGTTTAATCAAAAAATAAGTTATTGGGGGAAAGGAGAGAGAAGAGAAAAGGTACAAAAGAATTATCAAAAGAGCTGAAAAAATTGCTTTCTCTAAAATCACTGGATGACAGTGTGAGTTTTCACCAGTCCTTAATGAAGTGCTGAGGGTGTGAACAGCAATCACTTGTTCAGTTTGTTCTCCTCTCTATTCCTCAAACTCAGGTGTGCCTTCACTTATCCTCATCTAGGCTATTGGTTAACAAGTCCACCATTTACTTTGCAGTGGTGATCTTCTCCCCACAATGCTCTTCATTAGTTGTCTCTCTCATTCCTTTCCTCCAGAGATCTCAGCTGCTTTGCAGGAATAACAATAAAGCCCACACAATGTTCTTACCATGAAGGGAAAACTCTCTAAACAGATGTACTATCAGACTTCTTCTTTGTCTGTTACAGGGATGCCCTGAGCCTGAGAGCAACTGGAGATGATTACTGCATAGTCAGTTTTTCACAACACAGGCAGTAACTTTCATATTTCTCTGATGGCTGTTTTTTGTCATGGCAATTTCGTAAGGCGGAAGTACCTTTCTGCTTCTCCCCCAACTTATTGCTTAACATGACCCATAGCATGCAGACTGATTATGTCTGCCATTCAAGTGAACACTCTTTTCACTAAAAACCTATGGAGCAACCCCATCCCTCCAGGTTTCCATGCTCTCAGCAGAGGGATTGACCTTCTCTTGGCCCACCATGTGTAACCTCAGCCAGGTGACATTCCTACAAGATGAGGTATATAGCTCTGCCTTTTCTGTGCATGGATAGCTCCAAAACTGTGAAGCAGCCTCTTCTTGGGAAAGGCCTTGTACCCAGAGGAAAGGGCTCCTGTGTAGGTTTGTGCAGACCTTTCCCCCTCTCCCCATTGGCTTCCCTGCTGAAATAGGTGATGGACATCCCCAGCTCAAGGGGAAAGCCTGGGGCTGCTTCCTTACTGCTTGAGTCTGGTTGAGTTCAGATGGACAAGGCTGAGATGATTTTTCATTGTACTCAGCACATGACCTGAAGAAGGTCTTTGTTGAGTTCTTTAAGATTACCTTCAGCAGAGAAAAGAGTTCAGAAAACTCCAAGAGATCAGAGCTGAAAACTTCAGCTGAACAAGAACAGCACTGAGGTACAGGCAGGCCCTCAGGCACATTAAGAAACACTGCTGGTGAGACTCCTCTGAAGATGAGGTCCTCTCATCATGGACTCTCACCAGGATGCTTGAGCAGATCCTGCACGGCCTGGACTGAAGAAATAGCATAGGATGGCTCTCTTTAGCAGAAGTCGGTGTCATTTTGTCTCAAATGATCTCACTAAAAGGAAATAATTGGTTTGAGGGAGCTCTTCAGAAGACATGCCTAAATACATTTATTTTGTAAGTGCCTGACTTCTGCAGATCTGTGGCTGAAGTTCCAGCCAGCCCATTTAGCTGTTGGGGATCTGGTTTCAGGCACTTCAGGGTGGTCAAGGGGTCTGTGTAGCTCTGGGGATTGGAATGTGTATTCAGGACCAGTGCCTGTGCCCTCTGTGAGCCAGGAGAACAAAGAATCTCAAGACAAAGGATCTGGTCTTTCGTGAGGAATACAGCATGCACTCCAGCTCCCCACACTGGCACCTTTCACCCTCCTGCCCCTCAAGTAGGTAGGGATGGGCTGCAGGGAGGACTGTGTGGGCTGGTAGGAGATACCTCAGTTGCCCTCCAACTGAGTATTGACTATCCTCACTGAAGTGGGTCTCAGAAGCAGTGCAGACAAACCACAGCCTTGTGCCAAAACCAGGTATAACAGCTTAAAGCCTCCATGGCATCCCTCTCCTCCTGCTTTTAATGAAGCACAGCTCAAAGCCTTCTCAATGTCATTCCACTCCTAGAATATAAGAAAGAGTATTCCTACTGGGAGTTAGTAGTTGTCTCTTTTCAATGGTGTTTTTTCCCACTACTCCCCACCCCTGTTATGTGTGTATATATATATATATATTTCTTTTTTTTTTTCTGGCTGATTCTCATCCTTAGCTTACCAGCATCTCCTGGCAGGGTAAATTTTACACAATATATTGGGTTCCAGAAAGAAGCTGAAAATCTACCAACCCCCTCAAGGAAACGAGCAAACAAGCAGGCACAGACATGCTGGGCAGCCGTTGTTTCCTCTGGGGCAGCAACATAAGTCTTGTCAAAAGCAAATACTTCATATGACCTTTCACACTGCACAGCCCCCCAAATTCATTAAAAGTAAGCAGCTACACCCAGTTTTGACTTCAGCTTGTATTTAATGTATAATTGCTCACCATGCTTACTCTCAGCTGGTAGCAAATCTCAAAACACAGGTTGATCCCTGTACACACACAAAGGCATTGGAAGTTCAACTGCCCTTCTGGGACTCGCATCCATTGACAGGTGAGATTTTCTGGCTGTCAGTCCAGCTCATGGGCTCACAGCACTTCCTGTTCTTCCACTGCCAATATCCAGCAGGATTTCCCCTTGTCCTGAATTTTCCTCCAGTTAGTTGGGCTCTGGATCACCCTGAGTGTCTGAGACAGTCCAGTGAGGGAAGTATTCATCCAGTCTTGCTTTTAAATAAGTACTCGCTACCAAATCCTAAAAAAGAGGAAGCAGTACTGCCAGACAAATACATAAAACAATGCAAGAGGCTCACCTGGACATATTTGCTTTTGTTGCTAAAATATGTGGCTGGACAATAGCCATGGCAGGCTCCAACCCAAGTAATATGAAACAGGTTGTATGTTTATGTGAAGACATTGATAAAAGCTCAGGGAATGTATTTTTAAACATTTTTTTTTTAAATAGATGTCTGTAAAACCACAAGTGGTCTGCAGAAGATGAACTGGGAATGGTTATTTATTGTTCCTCATAAAAGGAGAGCTAGGAGGCACCCAATGAAATTTTTGGCAAGCAGACATGCAAAGGAAAGCACTTTTCTTGCAGTTAAATGAGTAAAATGCAGCCACGTAAACTATGAAACTCATTACCACAGGATGTTGTGGACACTGGGAGTACAAGCAAGTTCAAAAGAGTTAAACAGTTATGAAGCCCAGATCTAACAGTGCCTTTAAACATTTTTGAGTGGATGCAGCTTCCAACTCCTGAAATTTATAATGTGTGGATTTCTATAACCTGAGAGATTACACCAGCAGGAAAGTCACTCCATATTTCATCTTTCTTATGCTGTTCTCCTTAAACAGGGAGAAGACACTGACTGAGGTGGGATCTTGGTTTGTCCTGCTTCTGGCTGGAAGGGCACAGCACTGCTCAGTGTGGGTCTTGTCACAGACACTGACTGGGACTTTAGAGAACATTGTATGTGTTCAGGCTCTGCCACAGACTCATTTTTGCTAAATGACAGTAGTTTCCCTTTGTCTATGTTGTGATTTTGACAACAAAGCTTTGTGGGGAAGGCATATGGACTACATTCAGAACCAAGGATCATGGGGCCTCTGCAGCCTCTTTGGATACAACTACTATAAGAAGCAAGGGTACACTCAAAATAAAGCAAGCACTCTAGCTTCCCCCTAATGGGGGGGTGGAAGACAGGAAGAGATGACTATTACCATGGGGCCCTCCCACTTTGTTAAGTTGGTGTTGCTTTCCAAACAGTACAGAAGAGGTTGCCACATCAGAGAAATGACTCTGCCCACACTCAGGCCAAAATGAGCTTGCTGGCTGCAGTTAATGTGACAGAGCACTCACCCATTAGCAAAGATTACAAATATTTTTAATTCCACATTGTGACTCACTTTCTGTCCATCAGCCACTCATTGGTGTTGCTAAGTAAATACTGGTTACAAGAGGAAATTTTTACCTTGGATTTCCAAAGAATTCTTGTTTTTCAAAGGTATTGAATTAATTGCAAAGTTGTTGCCAGTTGCAGTCTGGCAATTCATGCCCCTGCTCTGGCTGCTGTGCTCAGGGGGCTGGAGCTCTCCCAGTCTTCAGTCAGGCAGCAGCACCAAAAGCTAACAATTTATAAGGTTTGCCTGAGGTTTTGTTAGGAATACAAGCTTGCACAGACCTAATCTGGTTGATCTAGATGTTTTGGCCATTGTTTCTAGTTTATGATAAGAGCTTCCATATAAAGATCTATTTAGCTCCATGGAACTTTCAGTGAGGATTGCTGGCCATCCCCATAATGTGACTAGCTGACAAATATTGTAATTTCCAGAATCTGTTTTGCCAAGCAGATGACACTTGCTTGTCATAAGGGCAATTTCGTACTAACAGTGTTTAACTCCTTGTAGTACAGTCTCTCCTTATGGGGAAACTGTAGAGCGTTATGGTACTTAAGGCAGAGAAGAGAAAATGTATTTCAAGTTGTCTTTTTGTCACGAAACAAAAACTAGGCATGATATCCTCACAGTTACACGGGGCCCTGTGAATCCACAGGTAGTGTTCTGCTGGACAGGTGCAGATGTCATGAAGCCAAGCTGCATCATGTACAGGCTGAGTACCCATCAGGAGCAGCAGCAAAGGCTCACTCCCAGCCACTAGTGGAAGACGAGCCAAGGCATAAGGCAAGCAAGGCACTCTGGAGGCCAGGCTGGAGCTTTCCTTTGCACTATTGAGGCTGAATGTACCTTGAAATTGGACTTCAATATTAAAAGACTGAGAGAAAACTGTTCTAACAATGCCAGGGCTTTCAGGATCTGCTCAGTCTCACCCACCGTCACTCTTGCTGTCTGCTGCAGTAGCTTAACTTGTTACCTAGGAAAATCCTTTTGTAGGATTTTCCTGGGAACCTGGGAAGCCTGGGAACCCTTAAGAAAGAAAGGCTGCCTTTGCAGTACTAGACCAGACTTTCTAGACCCACCTCCTCAGAAATCTACTGTTGTGAAGTGGTGACACCTAATGGTAGGGACACAGCGCAAGATACAGCAGGGGTACAAATGCGCTAAAATAGTGTTACTCTTCATGGATACAAAATACATGTCAGGATATTTTATATTACTGGCACCCCCCATTGTGCAGAATTTTAATACAATATCTCATTTTCAGTCTTTGCTATCTCAATGCGATGTATTATTAAGATCTGCTTACGGGAGTGCAGTTCTGGTGTCCTCAGCATAAAAAAGACATGGAGCTGTTGGAACAAGTCCAGAGGGGGCCCACGATGATGATCAGGGGACTGGAGCATCTCCCATACGAAGACAGGCTGGGAAAGTTGGGGCTGTTCAGCCTGGAGAAGAGAAGGCTGCGTGGAGACCTCATAGCAGTCTTCCAGTATCTGAAGGGGGCCTATAGGGATGCTGGGGAGGGACTCTTCATTAGGGACTGTAGTGACCGGACAAGGGGTAATGGGTTAAAACTTAAACAGGGGAGGTTTATATTGGATATAAGGAAGAAATTCTTTCCTGTTAGGGTGGTGAGGCATTGGAATGGGTTGCCCAAGGAAGTTGTGAATGCTCCATCTCTGGCAGTGTTCAAGGCCAGGCTGGATGAAGCCTTGGGTGGCATGGTTCAGTGTGAGGTGTCCCTGCCTATGGCAGGGGGGTTGGAACTAGATGATATTAAGGTCCTTTCCAACCCTAACTATTCTATGATTCTATGATTCCAATAATATACTAGCCCTTTCCCCCTCTTTTGTTATCTGCTGCTCTGTTGACTCTGGCCTACCCTTTTTATTAAACTCTGCAATTTGTAGCTTGTCTCAGAGCAGCTTGTTCAGATTAGACTTGCCTAGGGGCTAGTTTAAATTGCTCACATGACTTCTCATAAGAAACATTACACACATGTTAAATTCATGAGCCAAAGCAGGCTTGTGTGTGGAATGCTCTCCCTTTCCATTTGCCCTTTCCAGGTGGCTTTTTCCTCATCTTTCCACACCTTTCCCACATTCCCCTTTGCCTGCCCCACCACACATCCATGTCTTTGTGTGGAAACAAAGCATATGTCATCTCTGTACAGTGAGATACAACAATACAGTCTGGCTATTCAAATATTCAGAATTGGAATCTGTCCCTATAAAACCGATTTGTAGATGACTGCAATGAAGTATACAAACATATCTGAAATGTAGAAAGGGTGCAGAGGGAGCCATCCACATATCCAGTGCATTAATAGACAGGGGAAGCATTTTTTTGCCTCTGGTTCTGGAAAGCACAAAACAAAAGTGGCTGTTCCCACTTAGTTTTTGTTTCATATTGCCCAGCATTGCTCTCAGTGCAGAGAACAGCAATTTTCTGTGGTCCCAGTCTCAGTATGACCCCAGTGCATCTCCCAAAGCTGAGAGCAGGGGTCCCATCAGTTAGATTACTCAGGTACGTTTCCTGCAAAGAGCATCCCTAGAGTGTCACGAATACCCACTTATGGCTCTGTTACTCTGCTATGTCAGGAAATGCAGCCTTCTTCTAGCTGTGGATTCTTCTAGCTCTTTGCTGGAAATCTAGTAGGTGGTCAGTATGCTGGTGTGGGCAGGCAGGGGTTTTTTTGGTTTAAGGGTGAGCATTTACAAAACAAAATCACTCTCAGTGTGTCAGACTAGTGAAAAATAGGGGTTAACAACCAGCTATGCTTAGCTCAGCTACTGTGAACTGAAGAAACAGTGCTCAGGAAAATTGAATGAAAATAAGTAATTGAAAGGGAAGAAAAATCCTACTAGTGCCTGTACTGAAGGGAAGACTGTGACATTTCACCCTCTTTAGGCACCATGGAGGAGAGCTATTATGAGCCGTTCCTTCTCAGCAAGAGGGAAATCATCTACTAGAGTTCATACCTCCTTAGATGCCAGATAGTTCAAACATGAGGCACTACCAGGCCTTCCTAGTGCCACCTCACACCTCCTGCTTCTAGTTACTTAACAGACCATGGTTACTGCAAGTGCAAGTGGCAATATGGCAATGCAATTAAGTCAGTCATCCATTCCAGCTAGCAGCACAAAAGCAGACCATGTTTCCACAGTGGGGAGAACTGTCTGAAGGAATGACACAAGTGCACCATTTTTCCACCTGGATGTAATCCGAGCTGTTAAGTTCAACACTGGATGGTAAATGGTTTAGAGGCTGGTCTTGAATGACGTGTTCCTCTGCAGACCTCTACGGAAACTCAGATAATTGGAGGTATTTTTCCTGAAAGACTATCAATGTGCACCCAGGACATGAGTAGTTTTCAGCAGGAGGACCTCAGCTGTGCATCACTCTCCTCCCAGCAGCTTGTTAGACCTTACTGGTCTGTGGTAACACTTTCGTGGTATCACACCTTGATTCCCCATCTGAACCAGCTGCCCTAAGGAGGCTGGCTTTTGTGCTTTTTGGTCCTTTGGTTTAAACCTCTTCCAAAGTCAAAACTCAACTATAAGGAGTTCCCCTCCTGGGAACCGTCCTGCTCTATTCCCAGGGCTTATAAGACCTCCACCAGCACCCCAAACCTGCCAGCCCTTCTGTACCCTATACTCTCCTGCTTTTCCAGCCTCCTTGCTGACTCACAGTGCACCCCTGTGACTTCAAGAAATTAAGTCCAGAAGAAATCCCTATCCTCCCCACAACAAATTGCAAACTGTGTGGCACAGAACTGTAGGCTGTGCCCTCTCAGTCTGCACCAGTTTTCATTTCCCATGGCCTCTTCCTTCACAGACTTCCCTGTGATCTTTCCTGTAACCCCATAAGGGCCAAGTGCTCTCCTGCTGAGCTGTGGAGAGACCTCCACTGGTTCTAAAAACTGTTCCCATAAATGACCATAATGAATGACTCTTCACTTTCCTGACATTTTTTTCACTCCCACTGCTTTCCACTTTAATGAGCCTTTCCTTTAAAATTCATTACTGGGAATTATGGAAAGTTCTTTTTCATACAACCAGCAAAGGACAAATATGTTCTAAAAAACTTGCTATCAAGGACTGTGTTCTCTTGATTCAGCAAAGGTTCTTTTGACAAATTTTCAGAGCTTGGTTACACAGATAAAACAGTGAAGTCACAAGGGCTTTCCTTGGACATATATGATGTCACCAGACAATGAGGACTCAGATACGCACATAATTACTGACAGTAAATATCTACTTACCATTAGTGTGCCTGAAAAATATGTATGTATTTGCTCTTCATGCACACCCACTGGGGATCCTGGGGTGCTTAGCCACAGCAGCAACATCAGAGCAGCAGCTTGGAGCAACTGTGAACTAGGCAGAAAGCTACTAATACTAAAGGAGGGTAACTTAACTTCTTCAAGGAAAACAGTTCAGTTTAAGGCTGATAAAATGTTAACTGAAAACACATAAACCATATTCACCTGGAATGGGATTCCCATTATTTATAAGTGAATAAGAATAAACAATAGCTTCATGCAGCTGAGGGAGGCAGTAGACCACATGCTTTCCTGGTATGCCTAGTTGTAGAAACAATTTGATGTGTTGCATCACAGTGAACTCTTAAATGTCTTTCTTATTTATTGCTGTATTAGTGATTCTTTATTTGGACTAAACAAAGCTGCTACACAAAACCATTCACAGAAGATCAAATTCTCTTCTAATATAAATCATGTTAGAAGGAGATCATTTCCATCTACTGACATCTTGCCCAGTCCAGCCTGAGGCAAGACTTCCTGATGATAGCCAAGTAATACCATGTAGATATGGTATTTCGTGGCTATATTTGGTGTTAGATGGTTGAATATTTCATACAAAATTGTGACTGCATTTGCAAAGTGGCAAAACCAACTTTTAAAGAATTTAGGTTTCCAGGTTATATGTAAAAGCTGATTGAGAATTCATTAATAAAGTTAGCATCTATGTGGAAAGAAGTCAATCTTCAATGAACCATACATTTTGTACTGAAGTACCCTAAAAATATCCCTATTATCTTTACAGTGTTATTATTAGATGCCCCTTTTATTCACATTCACAAATCCATGCAATGCAAGTTATTTTACTTAAGATGTTTACTTATCATGTGGCTATTGTGCAAATTACAGACCCCCCTGTCCCAACACTTTTCATTATGAATGTCTCTCTGGAGAGACACACTATTAGAATTTCTAATTCAGTACATATTGTTGTGTACCTCCAAAAGATTCATATTCTAGTCATGTTTTTATTGGATGCAGCCTTGACGCTGTGTACGGTATCAAAAAATATTTTATATTTTGATGTCCTGGTGGTGGCAGTAAGAGATTTTACAACAGAAAGCAACAATCCAGTCATAAACTGTCTCATTATGTCTTCAAGAGGAAAAGCTGCCTAACACATTGTACCATTACTTGTTTTGTTCTCACCATTTGAACACAACTCAAGTGTCACATTCTCATTTACACACATCAGATAAATAGCCAGGAATCATGAGCTTTTCACAAAGCACTGATAGAAGTAAGCAATTGCCTGAAGCACAGAAATTTCCCTCTGTAAAGTTTTCTTTAGAGGAGAAAGGAAAAAGTGTAAAGGAAGAGGAAAGACAGACAGGGGACCCCTATCCATGATGATCAGATGCTGTCCATTGGTGGCAGTGGACAAGCATCACCATATATAATTTTTATACATATATAATTTGTGTAGGAGGCAGGATCAAACCTGCCATGTTGCAGCATTGAGCACATGCTCTCCCAATGTTCCCACCTGCTACACAGTTTGCTGCAGCTGGGTGGTGTGGAAACAAGACCTTTTTTACCTCTCTATCTCCCCTTGCTGTATGCTCTATGCTCTGGCACACTGTCTAACTTTTTTCACTTAACCCCGCATCTAGTGGGTACATGAGATAGCTGGGACATCCATAGCCTGGACTTAGCCAGCACTGGCTGGCTGGGGTGGGCATCCCCAGCAGCACCAGCCCCACCTGGAGATGGGAGAGGAGACAGACTAGGTCCTTCACCATGCAGGAGGAGCAGCAAGGTTGGCTCTGAGCTGTGCTGATGACCATGGCATTGTGAGGATCACAGGTAGCAAGGGTCACCATAGCTAGCCATGGTGGGTGCCTGGGGTCCTTAAATGCCACCAGCAAAGGCAAGTGCCCTCTTGGTCCTGCATACCTTACAGTGCCAATGTGTCTATAACACAACTGGAGAAGGACTTGAAAAGATAAAAAGCAGGGAAGCAGAGGTACAAACATGCCACAGAGAGACACAAGTGAGTAGTAGGTGCACAGTCCCCACCTCTGCTGCCTTCATTTGTCTTGCAGCTTACATAGTGGCCATGCTAACAAGGGGTGATTAATGAGAGACTTAAGCAGCTCACTGAGTCTGCCATACTTTTTGTCCTTAAAAATTAACATCGGTAATTAAAATTGATAAAAGGGATGCAAGAGACATTGGAAAGCTAAAAAACCTCCACTGAACTGCCAGAGACTCCTTAAAAATTATGTTACAGGAAATGAATGCCTTGAAACAAAGCAGAATGGATATATTCACTACCCATATTGCAGAGGCAGACTCTGCTGCATGGATCTTTGGGAAAACAAGTTGCAAATGCCAACAGCCTCACCCTTATCCTCCACTTACTCTGGTATAAAGAAGGAGAAGCTCCACAGGGAGCTCAGGGAGCTAAACCCACTCTAAAACTGTTTTGCATGAGACCCAAATCACCTCATTTTGTGCCCAACCCAGAAGAGTGAGCTGAGACTGATAAAACTGTTGCCATGGCTCTTGTTAAAAAACAGGTAATACTGAAAATTAAGCAAAAAAAATTGTAGTAGGACCTTAATAACTGGAACATGCACCAGCTACTATTTTACAGACTGAAATCACAGACCTATATCAGAAAATGAATTTGAAGCATTAAAAATTTATAAAGCATTTTGAGTCCCTAGAAAGATCATTACTAGGCAACATGTTGCTGTAGTTCCCGTCACAAGGCTCTGAGATGGTACAGAGCTGGCTTCACATTGGCCCAGCTCCTTCCACCCTTGCAGTGCAGAAAAGGGAGCCTACTGAACACTTTAGTGCCATGAAGTGCCTTTGTGCAAGATCTTTTCCACTGTGAGGAGCATCAAGTCAGCAGGAGTATGCTGAGGCATGCTGAGGACTGAAGTCTCCAGTTATCAGCATCCTTTGAGTTGAACCATAGCTATGTTATTTCCCACATTTGCTAGTCAGTGTAGCTTTGGCCCTTTCCCTCTATTTAGCACTCTCTCCCTCTATTTAGCAGTTTGAATCTGATGCAAAAAGCTTCAAGGGAAATACTTCAAATAAACAAGTTTCATAAACATTCTTTGACTCTAAAATTGCTTAGTATTTCATAAGTACGGCTACTGACTGTCTTCAGTGTGACTGCCCTTTTTATGGTGCATGCAGTTTTCTCATTTACTGCTGGGTGGTTCTGTGGCAAAAGCACCCAAGGGGCTCACAGTCTCCTCAAGGCTCTGCCTTTCTCTTTCAACCATAACACTGAATGTGACACTTCATCTGCGATAGCTTCTGTAGTTTCGAATAGGGAAAATGATGCACTGCCTCTCAGAAGTATCAAAAAACTCCATTCCTCATATTTATGAAGTGCTTTCAGTTTTCAAGAGAAGGTGTAACGTGCTGTAAATAAAAATTATTAGTAGTTATTACTCATGTAAATAAAAGAGAATTTTTATTTGGCAGGTCTCTGGTGAAGTGGAACAGTCATGTCAAATATGTGCTGTGTTAGTAACAGATGGGAGAGAGGAAAACGAAGATTGAAAACTGTTGTGACTGCTATCAAACCTATCCACAAATGAATTGTAAGAGGTCAGTGTTAGGACTAAGGCTCTGTTAAAAGTTAGATGGAATTTAATAGGCTGTTGCTCTCTCAACAAGATTTATCACCAAAAAACTGTTTTATTTCTTATGTTTTTATATCCATTGCTTTATACTGAGTCAGTTGTTTAAAATTTTTGCATGCATTCAGGAGCAGCAATTTCATCTCTCTAGCAGAAAGATGTTGCAGCTGGCAGTGGCTCTGGGCCAAAAATACACAGGATGTTAAAGGAGCACTGTGATCAGTGTTCCTCTGCCCTGGCAATCTGGATTATGTTTTTGCAAATTTATTTGGTCATGACACTCATGAGAATGACAAATTAACATCAGTAAGTAGGAGCTAACATGGTCTAAGCATATCCTGGGTAATCTTTGCCATAGCTCTTCTGCTTAGCTCAGTCCTGACCCTCCAGGCTCCTTCCTTTCTCCAGGTTATGTTCCTCTCAAGACTGACAGTGGTGGTGTACCATGTATGCTACAGATGCTGAGAGAACTGAAGGAGAATGACAAACTTTGAGAATGACAAAATTTGAGACTAGCATGAAACCCAAGTTCCCCATAATGTGAGGAATATGAAATAATGGTACTTCAGTGCAGTAGTAACTGATCAACAATTGAGATTTCTGTTGCAGCCTTGAGTATTTAAGAATATATTTAGCTACATTCTTACTTTGCAATGCATTCCTATGTTAGTTTAACCTCCTTCATTCACACAATCCTATTGATTGTTTACTCTTTAAGTGAGTAGTTAGTTTTGACTGTGAGTCTAAGATGTGGTCCTTAGATGAAGAGTGTTAGTGGTTGAAGACTGATACAAGAAGGCAAAACGATGTTGCTTAAACCTGCAGTACTAATTTCACATACACAAACATAGCACTTCAATCTTTTAAAGTGTTTTTTTAACCGCTTTAAAAAGTGACTCACTTATGCACTCAGAAAGATAACATTAGTCATCCTCGTGGATTTTGGCAATGCTGTAAGAAAACAACAACAAAAATTTAGCATATCAAACAAAAACATTGCAAGCTATCCTCATTCTACATTCACTAATATGATATCTCAAGTATGACCCAGGAGGGAGGCAGAGAAACATGAAGTTGCCTCAGTGAAGCCATTTACATGAGCAAATTATTACCTTACAGTGTTTAAGTCCAGATGACACTCATGTAACTAACCTGAGGAAAACAGCCACTTGTCCACTTGAGAACTGTTCAGTAGGTCAGAGCAAGAGAGATCAATAGAATCAACTTTCACCTGCATTTTCATCATGGGAGCTTATAGGAAATTAAATGGAATTTGATAATACTATAATACCATACTACCATTTAATTGCATAGTAATATATCATATAAAGCATTCCCCAAAGGTTAGCCTGTTAGTTCATTTGGTTAATTGAACATTTAGCACTTCCTTCCCTGTCTCCCTACCCTCTGATCTCTGATCTCCCTACTCTCTGAAAGAAAAATAAATCAATTTACTCATTATTGGTTCCTGCCATAGAACAATTCATTCTCCAGTGTCAGTATTCAAGTGTCCTTATCTGTTTGAAAAAATAAAGCCCAACAAAACAATAAAAGGATGAAAGAGAGAAATATTTTTCTAAAGGAAATCACAAGCACATAACATTTGCAGAGACCAGTACATTTGAAATTTTGACATTAGTGTCCATTTCTGTGACAAGCTAAACAAATCCATCACATCCAAGCATTGCCACTGACCCCTCTCAGGCTCACCTTCACCCTGCAATTGCTGTTCCAGTTGTTTTAATGGGCAGGACAATTGGCTTAATCATATCCACCTTCCCAGCAGATAGGGAGGGGGAAGGCAGCCTGGCAGCATGCTTCCAGTGTGGGGCCATTGTTGCCTTTTCCTGCCTAGGTGCAAGCCCACACTGTGGTGTGCCCCAGCAGTGGTGCTGGCCTGCATCCCAGGTCTGCACTCCTGCTGGCACATCTCTAGGCTACCCACAGCCATGCATGCCACATGCTGCTGCTTCCCCAGGAGCAGGTTTGAAGTTAGTTAACAGCTAACTAGGTGCTCTACAGGACTGAAATTTTGAAAATGAAAATTTCAGTGAAGTCAGGCTCACAGTATTTTCCTGTGAGAAGAGTAGTAAAGTTAGAAGAAATGAGGATTCATACAGATGCATTTCAGCAAACACTTCCCTTTTCTGCTTCTGAAATTATGCCTGAACAATTTTTAAGGCTTTTTCTTGCATATCCCAGATTTCCAGATGTTTGATAGCTATAGTTCGTTGTACACCACTATCTCAGGGCTGGGGCTAATAGAAGATTTGACCATATTTCTAGATTTTGACCTCACTATTAGCAGATTGCCTCTTAAGCCTTGTAAGATTGGTCATATGGAAATCAGGTGGAAAAAAGAAAACACTGCAAAAATTAACTCAACACCATAATAGTTTATAAATTGCTAAGAAATATAATCCCTCTAAACAATGTTCACTGCTTTTTGTAACTCAGAATGCTCAACTGGCAGTAGGCAGCAGGCCCTGGAGTTGCAAGGTATTTCTAAAATGCAATCTGGGATTCTGATTCGAATTTCTGCCTGCATAGCATTAAAAGTCTCATAAAATGGCACAGAGTAGGGGACCCCACACAGAGGAAGCATGACCAAAGCTGTTGAAGCACTTGCTGCAGGTGGAAAAATGGGAGAGTTGTGCAAGTGTCACAGAGAACAAAAGCTGTCTGATTTCATGTGAGAGCACTTGTCCTGTTAGCAAGTACAGACAATCTGGCTTACGAAAAAGACATTGTCGTGTTGCTCCAGTGGTGGCTCAAGCTGTGAACAGCAGCACTGGTTTTATTTTTCCTTGAAAGACCACAGTATATCCTTGCTGAAATGTAAAATTCTGTTGTAATTTAGTTTTGGCCTCTCTTGGGAACCTCAAGACAAGACAAATATGACTACTCTGTCCATACAAGGCAGAGCAAACACATGCAACTGAGAAGCTGGAATCTTTTCTTCCTGACCTTGGGGAGGAAACAGCAAACTCCTTTGTTCTGGTTTTCAGTTTTCACAGTGGGTCATTCCACAAAGTCCTCCTGTGGGAATCCCACCCAGCTGTGACCCATGCCAGGTAACACCAGACAGGGGAGAGGAAGGAGTTACCAGCATCATCGTTAAGGTTGCTGATGGAAGAGCTTGTGACATCAGGTCCAGGTGCCTCCCTAGGATAAGGCAGGAGGAATAGCAGTCTCAGAAAGAAAGACTGTCTGTTCTCTTCCTCTCCTCAGCAACACGACTAAGCTTCAGAACACACAATGAGATATTACTACTTCAGACTCCCTGGTATATATCTAAAATGCTACTAAAGAAATGCTGACTTGCAGAAATGAGATTTGCCTTTGGCTTCCACTCACAAAGCCTGCAGTTGTACCCATCTCTTCTGTGACTAAGGGGCATGGTTTAATCTAGTTCTGTTGATTTTCGCTTATTGGTAATAACATTGCTACTCCAAGAGGGTGCAAATGTTAAAGTAAGGTGCTGTCATAGACAGAAAGGAGTGACCTGTCTTAGGAAGCACCTTCCTATCTTAAGACCTGGAATTGGACTTTACTTTGTTGGTGACTGGTGCTGAGACAAGCATCAGTGTGATGTGGCTGTACTGCCCCAGTCAGCAAACAAAGAACAAGCAAGCAAAATGATTGTACTGAAGGGAGCTTTTTCCCATTGTAGAAGTACAAGTACACTACCAGCAAATTGCAGCTACTGGATGAATTGCTGATACTAAAGATGCTCTGACACCATGTCCAGAAGTCCAGCTTGCAGGCTGTTACATTCTGCAGGATGGGGCTGGATTGAAGTGACCTGGAAGAGGTTATTCAGCAGCATGACAAGTGCACTTGACACTATGGTCTGGCTGATGGAAATCCAGCAATGGGAAAGATGTGCTGGAGCCTGTGTTTTGCTACTGGCAGACCTCTTGATGGCAAAGCCATTTCACAGGCAACTGTAAACTTTTCTGAATGAAAGGGTATTTAATGCTCTCATTCTCTCTAGGTCTTTTTATCTGTGCAAATTGTGATTTTATTTTTTTTTTTCCAATGGACAGAGATAAAACTCTAATGAGAAGTGGCCTACTGCTATCTTTATTATCTTGTTGGAATAAAATTTAGACCTCCAGAAGGTAACAGCCAATAAATACCATTACGTCTTTCATGGGAGTAAAGTACTCAGAAGTAAGAGGAAGAAATATGTAGACTAAACCAAAGCTGAGGACTGAAAGAAAAGAAATACTAAAAAGATGGAGCATACCAATGTTCAGATGTGTTGGCTCATTTATCAGAACCAAGGGTTCTCTGATATGAAAACGTCATATTGAAATGTTTGTAAATCACTATTTAAGAGACTGTTTCTTCTGTGCTGTTCTGAACAGAATGCTGAGTAAACACTTCCTTGTGTCAAAAACTAAAATATGCATCACTTGAAGAGTTGTATAATTTCTGTGTATCAGCATCATATGATCAATAAAAAGAAGAGATATAGGAGTGCAGGTGAATAGAAAACACAGCAGAATGACCTAGATGTGTTACAAAAAGTCAGACAAACCAACAATGTGCAG
Organism: Agapornis roseicollis; assembly: GCA_002631895.1. Lineage (NCBI taxonomy): Eukaryota > Metazoa > Chordata > Aves > Psittaciformes > Psittacidae > Agapornis > Agapornis roseicollis. The sequence continues at coordinate 95,664 of NDXB01022478.1, forward strand.
CTGCTGAGAAGTAGTCAGACCAACAGTTAGGGGAACCCAACTGCCTTCCCATCTGAGATGAAGATCCAGTCACAGAGCCAATGGGTACTAACATGACTGCTACCCTCATCAAATTAGCTTACTGACTCAGGAAAAGTTTCACTTACCTTCAGCTGGCTCACCTGCCAAGAGGCTACACAGCTGCAGACACTCACACACACAATTACAATGTGGAACAGAAAAATAATCTTGTTGAATTTGACACTTTGGCACCGGCAGTTGTTCTGCTACTGTAAGGACATAAATTCCTTGCATGCTAGGTTATTATTTTAACGTTCTGCAGGAGGTGAATTATTCAGGATTAGGAAACATAAACTACTGAGCAATTTTGCAGGTCTGAGTGCCTCTTCACAGTTATAATGTCCTAATTGTTCTTTAAAATCTACTGTAGGGAGGGTCACTGAATGCTGTGTCTAATCTAAAATGGCCCATACGAATGTTTCCTGTAGCTTGAAAACAAAATAAGGAGGGAAAAAAAAAAAAAAAAAAAAGCAAAACAAAACCCCCAAGAA
>NDXB01022480.1:0-18132 GCA_002631895.1 Agapornis roseicollis
GTCCTTCTCCGCAGGGCTGCTCTAAATCTCCTCTTTGCCCAACCTGTAGCTGTGCCTGGGATTTTTTCAACTCAGGTGTAGGACCTTGCACTTGGCATGGTTAAACTTCATGAGGTTGGCATCAGCCCACCTCACAAGCGTGCCAAGGTACTTCTGGATGTCATTCCTTCCCTCCAGCGTATCTTCTGAACCACACAGCTTGGTGTCATTGGCAAACTTGCTGAGGGTGCACTCAATCCCACTGTCCATGTCAGCGACAAAGATGTTGAACAAGACTGATCCCAACACTGATCCCTGAGGGGCACCACTCGTCACTGGCCCTCAGCCAGACACTGAGCCATTGACCACAACTGTTCGCGTGCAGCCATCCAGCCAGTTCTTTATCCACCGAGTGCCCCACCTATCAAATTGATGTCTCTTCAATGTAGAGACAAGGATGTCGTGTGGGACAGTGTTGAACACTTTGCACAAGTCCAGGTAAATGACATCAACTGCTCTACCCCTGCCCATCAGTTCCATAGCCCCATCGTAGAAGGCCACCAAATATCTGTCATATATTGATATATAGAAATCAATACAGAATAGCAATGCTAAGATGTTCCATAAGTGATTATTCTGAAATACATATGGTTTGTAGTCCTGCTGGCCAGGAAGTTTTGCTGCTTAGCAGGGAATTTTTTTTGTCTTTGTTATTGTAAGCTATTTGAGTCATTTTGCAGTTCATATAAGGATCAGTTTTCTCTACAGTTTTCCTGTTGTGAGGCAACTAGCTTGTGTTGTTGTTTTCAACATCTGTGAGCCTAACTATACTAAATTGCAGAGTGCTTGTTCCCTTCTGAACATCAGTCATCTCGAAAAGAGTGTACGTCACCTTCATTTGAGTCCACTTGCTGCTTTGGGGTGACCAGGGTGTGCCTTCAGTGCTGTTTTTCTATTGAGCCAATGACTATTTTAAGGTCAGTGTGATGCTTCTGAAAAGACTCATCTTGCAGGAAGTAGTTCAGAAACCTGAAAGTATACATTTCGGATGTATATCACTTCTGAGATGAAAACTCAATACATAATCCTAGACTTCGTAGGTCTCAGAGTCTTGGTCTTGCTTAAATAAGCATCACATCTCCCTGTGACTTTAACAGGTGAAATTCTGCAGGTATTCTATGCAATTGCTTTATGCTTAGGCTTGTGAAACCATAACTTCCTTAAACATTTGCACTTTGTTTCCTTACAGATGTGCACTGGTAACTACATATTTGTTCCTTATATGGTAACTCCACATAACAAGGTGTACTGCTGTGATAGCAGTTTTATGAAGGGACTAACAGAATTGATGCAGCCCAGCCTTGAGTCACTGCTTGGGCCTATATGCTTACCTCTGGTGGATCGATTTATTCAGCTCCTGAAGGTGGCACAGGCCAGTTCAAGGTGAGTTGTATTTTTGTACCCCCATTTAAAATTAATATATTCTGCTAACAATATAAATGTCAGGCTCTTGCTTCAGGGTGATGCAGTGTTTTGCCTTCTATAGAGACAAATTGATAATTAATAATTTAGCTTCACCAATTCTGCCTGTTGACACTGCTCCATCAGTAAGTGTTTCACATATACGTTCTGGGAGAGCTGCAGAGCCTGAAAAACAAGTGCAAGGGACATGTCCCAGATTTCTGATATGAAGTTATTCCTCTCCAGCCAGTATTTCCGGGAATCCATTCTGAATGACATCAGGAAGGCCCGTACTCTCTACACGGGCAAAGAGCTTGCAGCAGAGCTGGCAAGGATTCTACAGCGAGTGGATAATGTTGAAGTTTTGTCTGCTGACATTGTAATAAACTTGCTGCTGTCCTATAGAGACATCCAGGTATGAATCCTGTCTTCCAAAATCATCTTAACCATAGTAAATTAAATTACCTTACCTTCTCAGTGAAATTTTTAGTGTATTTTGCACAGATTTGCTAACAAACTAGATGAATAATGTACACTAGTAGAAATCTTGTATAGTATCTTCACTGATGCTTTTTACTTTATTTTGTAATTACACTGTTTATAGTTTGCCTTTACATAGCAGAAAGGTGTTGTTGATTTATAACCAGCACCTAAGGTATACAACAACTCTTCTTCATCTCAGCATTGCTATATGATCAAAACCCTATTGTGTCCTATTTAAAGGCTAAGGGAGCGATCTGCTATTGGTATGTATATGTATTCTTTGTCACCATGCTTGTGACACTACTCAGGAAAACATAACATCTCCATCAGCATTTCAGCTTCTGGAATGGTGCTAGTAATTGCATATTTTGTTATATGTAGTTTCAGCTGTTGCTCCTTAAACATTTTGAAGTGGTTTGTTTTTTATTGTGCTTGTTTGTTTTTTAAATAGATCAGCAAGTAAGCTCATTTAAAAACTGTGTTGTTAAAAGATTCTTTTATTTTCTTTAGGTGTGTAAGACATACCTATTTAAGAGTTTTGGGATGCGTCAATTCAGATGCAGTTAGCGTTGTAATGTCTGTACTATATGAACTCTGATACGTGTGCTGCCCCTGAATCTAATTTTAACGATGTACTAAAATTTCCACAGGACCATGTTGACCCACTCAGTATAGGACTGTGTTTCCCTGATAAATATTGTGTGTATTCACAATTCTGATGAGTGTTAGGCTGTTTACAGTTTGAGACTGAGGAAACTGAAATCTGTAAAGCTTACAATGAACTGAGAATACTTTCTAGTATGAAATAATAGGTCAAAGAGGAGTTCATATAGGCATACCTTGGTAAAGCCACTTAAAATTTCATTATTACCTTCTTTTGGAAGGATTATGATTCCATTGTGAAACTGGTGAAAACTTTAGAAAAACTACCTACTTTTGACTTGGCTTCCCACCACCACGTGAGGCTTCATTATGCATTTGCACTGAGCAGGTAAGAAACTACCCTTCTTTCTGCTGTTGAACAGTAAATCAGAACTCAAAACTTTACAGTTTTGGTAATCCTGGGTGAAGCTCCCTATTGGACTCTTCATATGCAGCTCTAGGGTTTTCACTGAAGCAACTCTGGGGACTCATCTTTGTGATCAATCAAAGCTTTCCTTACCTCTTGCACTGTCAAATTCCATTTCTTTTTCTCTAGCATGAGTGTTTGATTTGTCTTTCTGTGGGTTAGCACCACTTTTTTCATTTCAGTACCTCAATCAGGGCAAATAAATACCTAACAGTATTTTACCTCTGCAGAAATACTGTAAGTATGGCTGGTATGAGTGGCAGCACTGCAGCATTTATGCTAACTTAGACACAGAATCATAGAACATTTTGTGTTGGAAGGATCCTTAATGACCTTCTAGTTCCAACCCCCCTGCCATGGGCAGGGACACCTTCCACTAGAATAGGTTGCTCAAAGCCGCATCCAGCCTGGCCTTAAAACACTGATGGATAATCTCATTCAAGTCTTGTGTTTTAGTCAAGAGATAGGAGAACTTTGATTATATGTCCTTCAGAAGATTCCATTATATTATAATAATGAACTAATTTTCATGTTCTCTGATAACATGAACAAAATGCACCACACGGAGTAACATTCACTACTTTGTTGGGTTAAATGAGAGCCAAGCCTGTATTTTTTTCCTAGGATACTGGCAGTTAGGCAAGGCACTAAAAGGGGAGCTTTTCTGTGGAAATTGCAAAGGTTTTCTGCTCCCTTGCTCTTACCACAGTGAATGTTTTGCTATTAGCATTTAATGGAGTAGACCAGGTGCCAGCAGGCATTGAAATTCTGAAATGTAGAATATGTCTAAGATCTTTCTGCTTCTCATAGATTTGAATGTTGTAATTCAGGTTCTCTGAGGAGGCTCAAAACAGCATATCATGTCAAAATATGTCACAAGTAGTTAGTTGAAAAAAAAAAAAAACAAAACCAACCTGATCTTGAAGCAAATGAAAAACCAAAACAAAAATAAAACCCACCTATCTGGCATTGTTTTGCCTGAATGAAATGTCCCCATCCTTTCTTTTTCCTTTATACCCAGTATCAATATAGTGTATCAGTATTATGCCACTTTTATGTTTTTTCATAAATATGTGGAGTTTTGCAGATTAAATAATCCAGTATGTATCTGCCACTTTTCCATAGCCTTTACAAAGGTCACTAGCTGTACCTTGGAGTTCTAACTGTTGGTAATATAGAGGGTATTTCCTAAGCTAAGGCAGGTCTCAAATAATCTACACATCTGAATGTCTGATGCGGAAGCAACTGTCCCTCATGCTTCTAATCCAGGTCACTAGTACGGAAGGATGGAGCAGCTCAATTAGTCAGGATTAGTCTGACCTAAATCAGGAAAATGTGTGACTGCATTGATGATGGAAGAGTAAGCAGAAAAAAAATAGGGACCTTTGTCTCTGGAGACCAGCAAACTCTAAATGGCTGAAATTACAAACCACTGTGCCTTACTGGTTTTGTTCTCATTAAGTTCAGCTCACTATTGGTTTTATATGTATTGGTGGTTGTCAATATGAGATATGGAAGAGTTATCCATCTCAAATTCCATTATGAAAATTGCCCTTCTGTAATGAAAGCCAGATAAAAAAACATGAAGAAGCTGCAGACTTACTCTTATTGCTTTACTTGAGTGATCAATATGAGAAGACATAATGAAGCAAACCTTCAGCAGCTGGGCAAATGATTAGTTGTCAGGGGAACTATAATAACACAGACCTGAAGAAGACTCTTACTTGCTCATCCAGGAGCAATTTATTTCTCTCCCTGAACCCTGTGATTGTAAGCACTTGTCCATCTCAGATGAGTACACCAGCCTTTTGTGCCACTCTAGAAGTATTTTGGGAGCCTGCTGCAATTCTGTAATCTGAGGAGACTTGCCCTAATTTGTTAGAATTTGACTGGTCTAAAGGTTGGGAAGAGATGGCACTGGATTTCATTTATCATCAGGCTTAGTCAGAAGTAGGGGTTGCCCCAGCACATAGACATGCATAGAGTGTTTATGTTTTTTTCTTTTGGTAAAGCAGTTTATACTGTCTGCTGAAACAAGTGCTTTTGCTCTGTTTTCATAATTGTTATGTTGTTATTCATCCTGTGCTACCCATTCTGCTTGACTTAAACATTTTCTTCCACATCACCCTCTTCTGGAGCTGCATTTATGAGCTCAGAGATCATGAGTTCAGCTATTTATTACAGTACACATGCTCTGACCTCTGAGGTTTTATACTGACACTGCTTGTGCAGGTGCATCAGAACTTTGATATGTTCTTGTAGAGGGGAAGCAAAAATCCATTACTTAACCTCTGATCAAGTAGTGTCTGTTTTAAGATGGCTGTGGCTTTTGATGTGGTGGTTTTTCTGTCTGAAGTAGCCTTGTCTTCCAAGCTTCTTCAGTGCAAAGCTTGCAAGACAGATACAAGGCGACTTTTGTGTGTTTCCCCCAATTCAAATTGTAGCCACTCAAATATTACAAGCAATTTCTCCAAAAGAATTTAATACTCTCCGCAAAATGACAAAGAATAGTTCTTGCAGAGGAAGGAGTAATTTGCTTGTTCAGTACACAAATATGTAAAATTCTAAACTCTTGATACCGAAGAATACACGTATCCAAACCATGAGTCACCAGGAAGTGTCTAATACTTGCAATTACATGGTTTATTTGTCTGATGTACTTTTGTTCATATTACCTTATTGGCTTCACTTCCTAACCTTCCCTTTCGTGGGAATTCACTCTAGTTCGTGCTTTTTGTGTTGGTGTTTTTGTTGATTTGTTGTGGTTTTGTTGTTTTTTTCTTTTTCCACATTCAAAATGTATATTAAAAAAAAAAATCACAGACACAAGTTGGAATCGTTTTTTTTTTTTTCTTTTAAAACACAAATTACTATGAAAAAATGTTAGGTATGAAACCCAGGTTTGTATCTTTCTGTTTTATAAGAAAGCAACATGTAATCTTTCTAAGAATTGCCCTTGAGGCTCTTGTTCCTGTTGTCAGTGCTTTGCTCTAGCTGATGCTTCATGAGAGACAAAATGTATTTGGGGGCTGGTGTAAAAGTGTTAAGTAAAAAGAAGATGAAGGAGGGGGAAGTGAGGATATATTTAATATAGTGCATTGTGTCTAGAAGCATATTTACGTGGATGAAGTCATATATATATTCAAACACAGTAATAAAAAAGTATTTCTTTTTAACTTTATTGGATTTTTAATCAATTTTTTATTTTTCAATAGGCGAAATCAGCCTGGAGACAGACAGAAAGCTCTTGAAATTATGATTCCCCTTGTAGAACAGGAAGACCAAGTAGCTTCAGATATGTATTGCTTAGTTGGCCGAATTTACAAGGACATGTTTTTGGAATCTGGTTTCATAGATATGGAAAGCAGGGACAAAGGGACATTCTGGTGAGTACTGTTTTAGTAGTCTGTGTCCTTTTGTTAGCTTTGGGAAAATATTCCTTAAACAGGAATATATTTCAGCTGGGTTTTTTTATGCCATATATTTGTCATCCTTAAGGATGACACTGAGTTCTTCACTTGTGTTCTTCACTTATGTTCTTCACTTACGTGTTAAGAATGAGATATTTATGTCATTAGCAGATCCAGATCTGGTTCCACAAAGTTGTTGAAGTACCTCAGACACTTGGAAGTTTAGGTAGTTCTCATCAGAGTGTATTTTTCTCCTTCCCAAATGTGAACTCACCTGTTTGCAGTATCATCTTATTATTCTTAGGTGCTGAGGGCTGATGTTTAACTCTGCATTGATGCTTAGGATGTACCATTCTGTTTGTTTGGATTTTTTTTTCTTTTTTTGGCTCTATGCTCACAAGCACTGACTGTTCCAAACTCATGCTGGCAAAAGTTTTATTTATGACTCCATCATCGGCATATAGTATATGCATATTATAGTACCATCGATAGACAAAGAAGTGCATAATAGGCTAGACTTATTTTTATCTCAATTTTAAAAGCAAGTATCATGGTTTTTATTGCTTCTGAAGTGCACTAAAACACTGTAATGTGCAATAGGCTTAAAAAAATGGAGGAAGTGAATGCCATCCTAGACTTCTGTGAGGATGAGCTGCTTTTTGCCATTATGATTCAGATGAGGATACAGACAATCTGTGTTTATGTATCCTGTGCATCAGATCATAGTTCTGGTCTTCTGCTCGTCAGCTGCCTGTTGAAGTAAATGCTTAGAATGGAAAGCTTTCTTCTCCTTTCATTATTTGTCACTTGTTTTCAATAAACCAGATTAGAACTGTCTTTGGTAAAAGATAAGATAAAACTGTTTACTGTTTATGGCCTCAGAATACAAATACAGTTTATAATTGCTGGTCATGCTTTAAAGTTTTGCAATGCTTACTGGATTTTTTAAAAGATGTTGAAATAACAGGAATGCAGCATATTGTCGTCATTCCCCTCCTTCATAATTTTGGATTAAAAAAAAAAAATATTTATTCTAAGGCAAGCTCATAACAAACTTTCAAGATCCTTTTTTTTTAAAAAAAAAGAAAAAAAAATTTTGCTAATGTCCTAATACAACAAGGAAACTGTAATCCTATATACAAACAGTCAGCATTATCACAGGCTAAATAGTATGAATAGGTATTACTTTTGTTATTGTACATCTGGCTTTTATCTCATTCATAGTGCCTTATGAACAGATAAAGTTTGAGATTTCCAAACCCAATTGGATTAAGAACAATTATAATAGTGATAATTTCATGTAGCTGTTTCAATACACTTTCGATAGATGCATCTTAGAAGTCATGATATTCATATATAGGGGAGTGAGGGGAAGTGATTACAGTCAGACACATCAGTTTGGGAAAGGACAGCAGGCTGGCAGCTCCTTCTACAGGGTAGGATGCTGACCCTCCAGCTCCTAAGTAATCTCTTAAGTCTCTGGCAAGTAAGACATGATACAGAGCACTCTGCCATAAGACAAGGAGCATCTCTGTTGATTCAAGCTGGAGTTTGGCTGCAAGCTGTGCTACATGGGCCAGTTGCTTTCAGTTTGTACTGTATGCTAGATATTGATTTGAATTCTAGTGTTAGTTCATCCAGCAGGCTTAACGTGGCTGAAAGGCTGACTCATAACTCATTGGAAGGCTTTGGAAAGGAGACCTACTCTAGTACTACAAGAGGCCACAATGGGAGAAGGTGTGTGTAGGAACAATGCCTCCATGGTATTGTTACTTTGTTGAGTTAAAGGTTATTATCTCAGTCTTAAAGAAATGAGCATGTAGGAGAACTATATTGAATTGCATGTAGTGAGGATTTGGCAGCAGAACCAAAGCTTTGCTTTTGCAACAACTGGTGATGTCAAGGTACTTTGGTCTATTCCAGAAGGAAGGGGAAAAACAAAAATGCAGGCAGTGTGCTTTCCTGCCAGTTAAAAAGCAGAATAAAAAGACATCTTTCATATAAATGTGAGAGAAGAGATGAAAGATTGATAATTAACTGTCACTTTCTGGTTGCATATTGACAGTGTAAATCATACTTACCAAAGCTATCAAGTCTTTGTTCAAATCTTTTCACTGCTACCTCCCTAATTCAGTATCTGCACTGCAACGTCTTCTCAAATGACATCTTTCAGTTTCTTGATGGTGTTTATAATTGTACCAGCTGAGCCAGCCTCCACTGCATAGGCTGACTTTTAAACCTTACCACCTTTCTTCAAATCTGCCCAGATTCCTCCAGTGATACTGGGGGCATGACAATGTCAGCAGCTGAGGCAGTTGAATTTAAAACAGTTCAGTTAACAGATGTGACTTGTGACTTGTTTAGAAAACCATGAATATTTTCATCTATTCAGAATTAATTAATGCATGTTATTTTTTTTATTTTTATGAGGCAGGTTTTAAGAATGTCAGCACAAGATTGCAGCAAATATAAAATTACACTTTTGATTGTAACAATTTAGGACAGGTAAATAGGACTACAGATGTCTAAGGTGTCTAAGTATTTCTTGGTGTGAGTAGCGTAAAGAGGGCTAGAAAAATGAGTTTCTGCTGGAAAAGGGAGAAATTTGGAAAGAAAAGGCAAAATTGAGACTTCTCTGCTCATCGTGGTTTTTTATAGGGCTAGACTCTTGTCCAATTATTAAGTTCTTTGGAGGGGGGCAACTGGAGTATAGATAGATATGTATCTGGGAAGCAGAGTCTGTGTTAAAGGATGCAAAGTCCTGAATCATTGGATTCACAAAAACCTCAAACCAGGCCAGACATTATTTGTGGTCTGCTAGGATCAAAATACCTTAGCTTTGCTTACATGTCAAAAAGTGGTCTGGAAGCCAAATCCTTTGTTTTCTATTATAGATTATTTTTCTTTCTTATGTATTAATCTTACAACCTCCTTTTATATGTGATCCATCTCTTTGTCTAGATTTTTCCTATTGTTTTGAAAGTAATTTTAAACTCTTTACTTTTATTGTAGCAGAGTTGTGTTGACTTAATCTCTTGTGCTCTTTAAGTCACATACTATGTTCTTGTTTGGCTCCTCCTTACAGGAAGGTGTATAAGTGCATGTGTGTTTGTGTATACATGCAGCCAAACATGTTCTTATTCTGTAGGACAAGTTTAAAGCACTGTTGATCTGCTGTTGCTGTTGTTACTGTGACTTGCATTACTAGCATGAGGAAAGTGTGTGCTATGTTTGTGTGAATCCCCTTCTCTTTTAGACAAGATTTAGGCTAGGTGAATTCCAGTGCCGTTCTTCTTGCTCACTCACTTCCTCTTGAGGAGAATAAAATCTGGTATACTTGGTTTTCATGTGAATAGACTCATGAAGGCAATGTCAATTGTAAGGCACTAGTAAGGAATAAATTTGGAGTAGCTGAAATCATAGCTAAATGCAGGGTATGTTTTGCATCGCTTGCTTTTGTGCTTATGCATATTGATACACTTGTTTATCACTGCAGCAGAGCCACAACAGAATCTAAGGTTTTAAGTCAGTGAAAAGTCATACATTTAAGAACAAAATAATAAGGTTATTAATAAATCTAACTGAAACAAGTGTCTTACAAGGTGATAGTATTGCTTTTTTTTCTTTCATCTCAAAATTGGCTATCTAGTGAGATACTATAACTTCACTGGGATAGATGAGTAAGGTCTGTGCTTGTTGTGCAAGGGAAGATGAAATGGGAGGAGGATAAATAATGGACTCCTAAAAATAACCCCAAAGCATGTGTGGAAAATGGTAAAATATTTTTACTTCAATGGATTCTTGCTGTGTAAACAGAAGATAAGCATTTAAAAGTGCCTAAAAGTATAATTATGTCCCTACTAGATTGCATTATTTAGAAAGTAAACTTGTATGTTTGTTTTTTCTAGGTTCAAGAAGGCGTTTGAGTCAGAGCCAACATTACAGTCAGGAATTAACTATGCAGTACTCCTCCTGGCAGCTGGACATTGCTTTGATACTTCTTTTGAGCTGCGGAAAGTTGGTAATTACAGCTTGCAAATTCACAGAAAAATCACATTCTAATGAAAGTATGACATCACTCACTGTCCCAGGGGGAAAATCTGATTGTTGCATACAAATGCTTTGATAGTGACTTTGTGAATATTTAAGTATGTCTCCCCCATCACCATTGATCCCACCTGATTACAGGTGAGTGCTCTCATGAAGACCTGGTTCCAGTTTCAAGGTCTTAACTGATTACTAAGGCTTAGTGAAAACTTGACAATCATCTTTATTTGCACTGGCATAATTTGTGTGAAACAGGAACACCTGAAGAGGGAATCCAATTCCAGCTAGCATTCTTTGAAACAAACAAACAACCCCCCCAGTAGAACTGTAGGAAATACAGACAAACAGGCCATCCTAAGAATGGGGAATAATATGCTTGACTTGAGCTTGGGATGGCCTGAGAGAAGGAAGTTTCTCTTCCAATGTTTTCTTAAAGGTTTCCTGAATGTCTGCATTCATGGGCTCACAGAGTGGTTTAGGTTGGAACAGACCTTTTAAAGACTATCTAGTCCAGACCCCCTGAAACATCTTTCACGAGATGTGGTTGCTCAACCTGGCCTTGAACACTTCCCCTGACAGGGCATTCACAATCTGCTCAGGCAAGTTGGTTCAGTACGTACAAAGGAAGAACTAAGGTGTCCGTTTTGTTTTCGTGATTTTGTGGTTTTGCTGGATTTGAGGGGAATACAAAGTCAAGATGTTCTGGTTTCAGCTAGGATAGTTAATTTTCTTCCTAGTAGCTGATACGTAATACTTTTAGGGAAGGTAGGAGAGAAAGCACTGAATGTTATAATATGTAGTAACATATCCTTTGCAACTGACATGCTTCTTCATGCATTAGTATAATTCTTGACTTTATGGGGTTTTTTGGGTTTATTTTTGTTTTGTTTTTATCAGTCTCCTGAGGAGATTGTCAAGTGAGGAAGAAACAATGATCTTCATTCCACAGAATGCTCCTGTACTCAGCTTCTGCTCTAGTTGAGAAGTTAGGTGTGCCCTGTGTGTCTGAAGTCATTCTCTAGATGGAGAATTTTTTGAGCGTGAAGATCAGGGCAAGATGGTTACTTCTCTGGTGTGAATGAAGATATTCATGTGAAGGTGATAGGCTGCATAGATTTTCCCCAACTACTGCGTTGACCATTCTGTGAGTGGTTGAGATTTTGTTTTCTGGGTCAGAATACATCCATCTCCTACACTGAAATTTGAATTCTTGTGTCAGTGTAGGAGGTAAAAATATATGGTTTGCTTTCTATGTAGCATGTGCAAACATTCACTCAGCTGGCCTAATTCTGTATTAGATAACTTAGCTGTGCTATATTTAGTGTGTAGTTTAATTCAAATCCGTCCATTTTAGAGAAACTTTTCAATAGCATATAGCCAACCAGATTTAGATAAATTAATTGTGTTGATGAAATCTGGGTGTTACTTGTAGGGATCAGATGTTTGGCATCATCTTGTCACGAATTTGTCCAGTGTTATTTTTCCTGTTGTTTGTATGGAGAAAGTTACAGAAATTAAGGGTCCTTATTACTTAATATTTCATCCATGGCTGATGAATGATTAGGTGGAGAAATATGTTGTCTCTTTCCACAGAGCTGCTCCTCAGGGAGGCACATCCCAGCCTGTGCTGTACTCATGGATTGTATTTTCCCAGGTGCACCACCTTACATTTATCTATGTACTGTGAGGTTTGTACCGTGAGCTGGCTTGAGTTGTGCTAGATTCTGAGGATAATTTACTGTTTTCCTTGTCTTGGGCTAATGTTCATGTTTTAAACAAAAATAAGCAAAACCACAGAGGTTGTGTGGGAAAATGTTTTGATGTCTCCCTCCTCCCACATCCCAAGAATCTCTTGCATGTGTGTCATTCTTTTGATGTCTCCTCCTGTTTAGATCTGTGCATACAAGACCATTTGTTCACAGTAGTTAGATTTGCCTGGCAGTGCTTTCAGTTTGGTGTCCACCCACAGCATTATCTGTAGCACACAGAAATTAGAGGAAGTCTGTCTTCTGGTGGGATATGAGGAAAGAGGCTAGAGCAAGCTGGTTGAAGTTCAGTCCAGGTTATATGGAAATTAAATTGGTAGGCTGGGAAAGGCTAAGGAAGGATATGGTCCCTAACAGCACCTCAGAGTAGTCTGTGTGAGGCTGTAATTAGAAGATGCGTATCTTATTGCACTGGCAATAATTTAATAACTCCAATAAAACTATGATTAAGTCCAGTAGTCAACAAAACTTTTACTAATCTGCAGTCAGATCAGAGAATTTGCATTCTAAAAGTTCCTTCTGCTGCTTGTCAGCTAATAGTTAATACTAAGTGATCATGTCAAACATTAATGGCAGTCCTATTTTCTGAATAGTATTGATCTCTTAACTGTACAAAATTGCAGAACCAGAAATGCAGTGCTTTGTGTTGACAGTAATGATCTCTGCAGTCTGTGCAACTCTGACACACAAAGGATCCTGTAATATGAATTGTTCTGTCAATATTTGATCAAGGAAATCAGTTTATTTATAAAACCTTTATAGTAATAATTAACTGGTAATATCTACTTACTGTGTCTTTCTTCACCAGCTGTGGGTATTACAAAATTAATGGCATTTTTGGCATTAATGGTTCCTCTGTTATGGCTCATTTATTTTTAAGGGCAAATGTTTGGAATTCAGTTCCTTCCCCCCCTACCCCCCCGTGAATGCCGAGTTTTTCATGGAAGGAAAGTGCTTGACTTTGCCTGGATTTTCTTACACTCTCAAAAAACTTTTCAAGATGGTGAAATCAAAATAAACTAGAGAAGGACCAAACCCACTAGAAAACAAAACAAAAACCCATTACCTCTATAGATTAGAGCTATAGTCTTTTGGACATATTGCTAATTTCTCCACACTTCATCTGCATTTTTCCAACTTGCCTTACAGTGATAAGTAAACTTGTAGATGATCTTTGTAGATGGAGGTCTGCAAACCAGTGTGAGTTTTAGCACTGCATACCTCATCTTTCTCAGAAGAATTTGATGAGGGGTTGATGTTGTCTTCTCTAAGATAATAGGACCCACTTCACAGAACAGTTGTAAAACTTCCAGTTCATCCGGTCTACATAACAGTAATGATTCCTGAACCTGGTGTCCTTTGATATCATCACTGCTACACATCTGTCATTTCTCCCACTATTTATCTCCCTTATTCTGTGAGCTGGAACTCAAGAGCCTAGCTATCACCAGCATTACCCTCTTAACAAACACTTCTCCTTGCCACATCAGTAGTCTCAGTTCTTCCCCATGTGAGTTGTGCTTTTCATGAAAACCACACACTGTGTGTACTTTGCTTTGACTCTGTTCCCACCTCTGGAGCACTGGAGGGTTCTGATGAGTGTGTTCCTGGAAGTGCACTGAAGCACAACAGAGTGTAAGCTTGTGAACCAGTGCTGCTGCTCACTGTCACAAATAGCTTATTATTGTTTGCCAGTGAGTGCCATCTGCAACTGTGTAGTGCCATCACCTGGTACTCAGCAAGGACACTTCATTATCGATCCCTTTCCCCTTTTTCCCAGCAAAAGTTTACCAGTTTGAAATTATTCATGTATCGGTGATACCAGTTCCTTATTTCCCTTGCAATGAGGTCACATGCAAAGCCAGTAGAAGTTAGTGGGTGTCTATCTGCTCTTGTATGCTGCTCATGCACATACAAATGCTTCATTCTAGCAGAGCCCTTCAGCCTTTGGGGATATTGCTGTTACTCTAGGGTCCTGGGGGAGACATTTTTTTCATTTACTGTGTTGTATGGATAATGTGTAGGTCTTGGTTCCTAGAGCTCAACTGAAGCTGAACACATTTAACGCATATTCCCTCTTCCTATCCTACACCAAATGTGTATGTACATCCTCAAGCCATGTCTTGACAACATGAATGTAATATAGCAGCCTGCCTTAAAGCCTTGCAGAGGTGATAGACGAACATGGTCACTGCTACACTTTGTGGAGTTGGTGGATGTGATATACATTGTATCATTTTTCATGTACATCCCTGATATTTTCTAAAATCTACTGCATTTTTTTCTCTTTGGGAATAACTAAACAAACTTCTTTCCAGAGAAGTGAACAAATAACGTTTTTTGTGTGATTTAGGTGTTATATTGTTCTGTATGTTACCCAAGCATAACAATTTCTTGTTAGTAAGAAAGCACAAAGTGTAGATGTAGAAGTATAGATGTGAAATAGGCTATAGACCACTTGTTTAAAATTTCACATTTTAAAAACATTGTCTATTGTTCATAACATCAAAATGGAAACAATGTAAGAGAACAAGATGAATTTGCAGACTGAAATGTAGCTAATGTAACGATACCCTTTTTAATAGATTTGTTGCTGCTTCCAGTATGAAGTTTAGTCTGCTATCTACTCAAGGAAAAAATAAAGATCAACAGCTGCATCGAAATTTCTTGTGACTACTCAGCTTTAATAGCAAGGACAATGGAAGATGATGTGGGAGGGAAGCTGTCATAATGGAGTAGTGTGGGAAAAGTGAATAAAAGACTATGGTAGTGAAGAGGCTTGTGTTGTAAACTGCAAATTGTTTTATTTGTGAGGGATAGCATAGCGTATCTCATGTTAGCTATAAATATGTGGCAGCTAATATGAACTAAAAGTCATCCTGAAGGCCACAGAGGAATTTGTAGTTCTCAGAAAACATATCAAGTCAAAATTGAAACCTGAGGCTCTCCATAGTCTTGAGTTGCTGGGGGGCATATGAATATTAATAGATGTCTTTCATTGGGGTAGGACTTGCGGCAATTAAAAGAACATCACTGCTGGAAGAAGCCCAGTGGATCATCTGTTCCTTCTGCATGGGACCTTGTCTATAAAGGTAAGTTTGGGGCTTGGGGCTTTTAAGTCAAAAAAAAAACAAAGCAGAAAAAAACATAATAGGTGCCTTATTCAGCATCTGTTAAGTTTTTACAGCTATGTTGTGTAGCCTAAGGCCCCAATTTACCTTTACAGATGAGGTCCATGCAAGAACATAGGTAATCTGACTGTGGCCTTGTCCTGACAGTGATGTCTTAAAGTTCCTTTCTTGAGGAGCCTTTAGGAAGAGGGGGAGGGACAGAAAAAAATCTGCTACCTCTTAGGGTGTTTGGAAGGCATATAACATTAACTGGTAAGTATGATTTGCATCTTAATTTATTGAAATGGAGAGGCTAGAGTAATTTAAACACTGAATAGATTTCATATCAGGGAAATGGTTATTTTAAAACTGCTTTAATATATTCCTGTGATCTATTATTCTTTTTACTACAGGAGTAAAGATCAGCAGCCTGCTTGGTAAAAAGGGGAGCTTGGAAAAACTGCAGAGCTATTGGGAAGTGGGATCTTTCTTGGGCGCCAGTATGTTGGCTAATGACCATGTAAGAGTGATCCAGGCTTCAGAAAAGCTGTTTAAACTAAAGGCACCAGCATGGTAAGGTCATAAATGAGATCATGTACATTTCTATGTATTAAAACATTGGACTCCTTCAGCTTTCACATTTGACATCATATTTACTGACAAGAGACTGGTTTTCATTTTTTTTTTTTTAACAGATTTTGCTGTCTGTATATAGTTTCACTGTACTTCTATGTGGACAAGGGGCTCTCTTTCCCTTTTTGCCCTTACTCAGAAATAGATTTGCTATGGGTCTTTAATTTGGTGTCTGTAAAGATCAGGTTCAACATTGGCTCCATGTTCTTCTGAGAGCAAGGGGAAAAGGAGGAGTTGCTTTATGGGTGCCATACTTGAGCAGTTATATTGCTGAAGACAAGTGGTAGTGGCATTTGGGTTTAGTCAGACCTGCTTGAGAGTTTTTGGTAATGCAGACAGCTTGGCTAGAGAGGCATGAATAAACCTTGGAATACTGTGAATGTACTTGCACATACTGGCTGTTTTACAAACTTGAGTGCAAATCAGCTCAGTATGGTGCGGGTTGCATCCCATTATGATTGAGAAGAATGCAGAGTAAAGTCTAGTTAACAGAAAGTGTATAAATTTAAGGTTAAAGGTTATAAATCTAGGTTGTCTAGACACAACCCTATAGAGTCAACAGTTCTTATGTAAAGGCCAAGAGATGTGTGCTCTGATAGTGGGCTCCCTGCACTTGTTCTGCTTTGGATATAGGCAGCAATTAAGAACTGGTCACCTACTCAGTAAAGGGCTGGGATCCTGTTAGCTGAGGAGAAGGAACCAAGACTCCTTTCTGACCAGAAAGGTTGTTACTCTTTCAATTGAAAGAGTGCATATGTCTCAGCCTGTCTCTTTTTGCCTTTTTGTAAAGGCTAGTGTTTCCAAATGCTGATCAGATGGGAATATATGTATATATGCTAAAATATGGAAATGATAAACATCTATATCTGCATAACATAGGAATTATCAAAATTAAAAACTCTCATTTTCTGGACAAATATTTTATCAATGTTGTTTACAGTGTGTTCATCTGCAAGGTTTTCAATTTCTACTGTATGTATGTTTTACTGAGAAGCTGGATAGCGCTCCCTGGAAGTCTCCTGGTAGAGTTTCCTGGAGTTTATGAACACCTAGTTGTCAGGATTTTATGCACCAGTGCTTTTGGGGTTTAAGTCTGTGGATTAAACTCTGAATATACAGCACACTCATTTGTACTTCAGGAAGGACTGCTCCTGTGAAAAATTCCTTCCCGGTCCCTTGCCTACTGTTCAGCAGAGCCCGCTTAATGCAGAGGGGAGAAGAAATCCCCATGGCCTAAGAAGGGTGATTGGAAAATACACAGCTATGGAACTGTTCCCAAAGTTTACATTGTACCTTCCTCCCATAACCCTGGCAACTCATCCATGAATAGTCTAATTGCAGTAAGGTTGCATCTGCAATAAATCCTCTTTAAGCATGTATATCTCATTGCTGTAGCATTCATAAGAGCTGCATAAGATTGTTTACAACTTCTTTTAAAATACACCAAGAGAAAGAAATGTTATGAGGAGACCCATAAATCATTCCCAGAAAGTAGAACAGTAGAGAGAGGGATGAGCTGGATTTAGGGGAGACATTCAGTGCTGCTGTTGTTCTTCCCTAGCATGGTCCCATCCTTTCATGGTTTACTGTAGGAGACAGTATATAGGATCAGGAATATATGCAGGAAAGAGTGTCCCAGAACTCATTTGTATTTCAGGTTACTAATATAGAATCTACATTGCCAGTTCTAAATGAGGAATTGTTATTATTAAAAGCAGTCCTAGAGAACTAAAATCTTATTGGCTGCTTTGGTGTTGCAATGGTGAATGTTTCAGTTGTGATTAAAGTTAGAGATGTTATTACCTACAGACTGTATTAAATTTACCATCTATATATACTTGGATGATCACAGGTACCTGAAGTCTATTGTAGAAACTATTTTGATATATCAGCATTTTAAGAAACTGACTCCAGAACAGCATATGGCCAAACAGGAACTTGTGGACTTCTGGATGGACTTCCTTGTTGAAGCCACAAAGACAGATGTCTCTGTAGTTCGATTTCCAGTAAGTGGTTGTTTTTCTGGCTTTGTCTTTGGGTAGGGTTTTTTGGTTTTTGTTGGGTTGTGGGTTTTTTTTTGTTTTGTTTTGGTTTTGTTTTTGTGTGGTTTTTTTGTTTGGTTGTTTTTTTTTTTTTTTTTTTGTTTTTTTTTTTTTTTAATTTTTTTCAAATGG
>NDXB01022480.1:28814-40226 GCA_002631895.1 Agapornis roseicollis
TTTTTTATATTTTTTTGGGTTGTTGTTTTTTTTTTTTTTTTTTTTTACTTTCCAGGGAGAAAGCAGCATTTAAGCACTGTAAATGTTCAATTAAAGGCCTTAAATATTTATGAATTTGCCTGCCCTCTGTGTTCAAACTACAACAACACTCCACATTCTTACCCTTTTATTCACTGCTGTGTTAGTCAGTGGCTTCTGTGCACATCAGGTTTAAACTGACAGTGTGTTCAGTAAAATGTTCAAACTCACATGAAACTCAATTGAAATGAATGACTAATTCTGTTAATATCAGTTACTCCATATCTGGAGAGTTTACCTGTGTGCTTTAAAATGTTGAGTTAAAAGCTAGTGTATAAAGTGGGGACAGTGACTCTCTTCCCAGATGTGTACATTAGTTAGCACTTATGAATTTTTCTTAACATGAATCATCACCCCCAAAGACAAATATTCTTATAATTAAGCTCTCTCTTCTCATAAGCAGCTTTGTGAAAGGCAGGCCTCCCAGCTTGTCTGAAGAGCCATTTATCAAAACTTACAGAGTACCATAGAGTAATCATAAAAGGAAGCAAGGATCAGACAACCACAGACACCTTTAAAGGTGGAAAATTACAAGTGTTTCCAAACATTGAAAGAAAAAATGTTATCAAATCATCAGTCCTTTGGCACAATGGAGAATACCATTCTACTCTATTGTGCTATAAATTAAGTAAAAACATGGTGGCTATCTTGATCCAGATAAGAGATTGATTTCACTAGAACTGTGGATTTTTTTTCCCCATAAGAATGTTAAGGAATCTTAGTTTGTCTTCATTTCTCAAATACTGCAATATATTCTCCACTAACACCCTAGCTATCTTGTTTTTTATATTTTCTAATATGGTAACAATAAATTATACTGCATAAGTTTGACACTTGACACTCAACATGTGTCAAAGTTACAAGATTCAAATAATGCTTAAAATTTTACATAAGGAGCACAGTAACAGCGTGCATATGTAACAGTTCTGGTGAATGAATATCTTTGAAAGTGCTGCAGCAGCCTACTTGGGTTAGAACACTGACAACTGTACCAGAGTTTGCACTCCTTCTGCTCTTCTGTTGAGACATCTCTGCATCCATGAGAAAAAGGCATGCATATTTCCTCATTATCTGTGTTCTGTTGCAGCAAAGAAAGTCAAAACTGAATAAAGATATGAGTGGGCAAGGGCCATAAAGTCATTCACCTGATTTATTGATGCTTATTTAATTTTAAAGTTTTGGTACATTATACTATCATTGTACCAGTTCACAAGAAATTGATGGGAAATTTTTGTGTTCAGGATTGAGCTGTGGCTGATTTCTAAAGCAGGACGAGCTCATGATTTGAAGTTGAAATCTAGCTTTCTAACATGATCCTGAAACCATGTTTCATCTTGGCTGCAGGAGTAGAATTTGATGGCCTTACCTAAATGCACTTAAGACAAAAATGACACTGGTCAATGGAAGTAATCCTGTTAACTTCTTTGCTCCTACTCATTCTTGTGCAATGTGTGGACTGTGGGGGCAAGCTGAATGAAAACAAACAACAAAATGAGAACTTTGGAAGACACAAGAGTATAATTTTACAATAAGGAAAAGTTTCTTAGGTTTAATTTGGTGATTTCACATATTAAATGGATTGATCTGTGTGGTTTGACATAGCTGGTAGGAGTCCAGATGTATTTTTCTAATGACATGTTCTTTTGGCTGTTCTTTCAGCATTTCGAAGTTTGAAGAACGATGCTGTTTCCTTTATGTGCTGCACAACTCAGATGACTTTCAAATCTATTTCTGCACAGAACTTCATTGCAGAAGGTGTGCCATTTGTTATTTCAAAAAACCCCACCGTGGTCTGTGATGGAGTAGATGCACAAAAATACGCACAGAAGGGACTGTTTCAGAGCTGTGGAGACTATCTTTCAAGTGAAAGCTTAGTACTTGCAGCATCATGGAGATGTGAGATTTGGAGGGTCAAAGTGCAAGCTCAGGCAAATGTTAGAAACTAGTATGATTACAAATTTAATTATTTTTAACATACTTTTGGGTTTCCTTTTCTAATATTTGTCATATTAAGGCTTAGTACAAGTGTTTGTTGCCACCAGTCCAGTAAAGCATCCTAAACTTCAAATGGACTTTCTGGAGTGGTAACATTTGTGATAAAATTTGTGGTCTGGTCAAAATTTCTCCTTTACTGTAACCAAAATTTTATTTATGAATATAAAGAATCACACCCTTTGTTTCCTTTATGTTAGCAACATGTTCCTGTAAGTAAGATTGTACCAGTATCCCTACAGGAAACTTGGCAAGGGTTTGTTGCACAAAATTAGATGTGTCTCAGTTTTTCTGTGCTGTGTTTCTGCTCCATAAGCTTGAGGGCTGTGGTCTTGAATTGATCTAGAAGGCATTTCCAGAGGAAATTTCTTGTCTTTTTGTGCTAAAAAACCAAATCAGCTTTGCCAAACGTCACTGCAGTACTCCATCTTAACAGCTGTGGCCACCTCACAGCCCAATCTTGAGTTTATTCTCTCATTCATTCTAGTTCATATAGGTTCTTTTACCATGTTCATTCCCCTCAATATCTGAGCATTTCTTAGAAGACAAGTGAGCAATACCGTAGCATGACATATACTTGCATTCTTTCAAAGGGGTAGAAGTCATATGTGACAGGTTGAGGTTTTTTTTTTATGGGAAGTTGTAAAATAACCCCCCTTTTCATTTAAACAAAAACTTGAAGCTAGCCTTCGTGCACTACAAAAACTTCTTCCAGTGTGGGCAAGATTTCTAGGCCTTTGTCAAGATGATTCAGTCTTTTCGTTGGACATAAAGAAATGGTGGTATAGGATGAGAATTTCACTGGACACATAGATTTTGAAATCTGAATTCCGTTAATTTCAGACATCAAATTTGCCAACAAACAAACTTTTCCACTGAGTTTATACTTACTGTACTCAAGTCCTCTTTTGGTTCATCCATTACTTGAGAGAGAAGCATTCCTTTTGTCACATACTGTCTCAGGTGTGTATTTGCCTTTTTTTTTTTCCTTTCCTTTTCCATTTTACAGGTTTTTTGACATGGTGAACAGTATCACTGAAGAACTAGGGAAGGCAACAGAGGAAGGGGAATGTGATGGGGACTCTCTAGAGGTACGATCTGCTTCCCCTCCACTTCCTAATGTATTAAGAATTTGGGGCTTCTAGTGTAGCATTTCACTGAAAGGGGGTAAATTACTGTTCTCTGGAAGAAGTTAGACAAGTTATTGTTTTAAAATTTTATACTGTGCTGTTTATAAATTAATTAGCCTTTTTAATGATCTTCATGTAGTTTTTATAACCAGCATAGCTAAATCTCTTGCATTTCAGGCAGCATACTCACTTAAGAAGCTACTCAGATCTGGAATTCTCCAGTCATGCTTATTGCAGAGTGACTGTTGTAACAGTTACTTCAGAGTGTAATCATAGGCAGCATTAGCATCTGTTTAAATTTTAAAGACTGTTTGTTGTCTGTTTCATGCATCACTGGAATCATGTGCATTTACATTATTGGCAGATTGTCTGCACAACAAGTCTGTAATTGTGGTAAAGGAAGGCTTGTTCCTGCTAGTTGCCATCTGTAGGCAAACATGGCAATGAACAGCAAACTCAAATGAGGTGATTATGTTGGTGCTGCTGGGAGCCAGTTTTATACCTTTAGCCCACTAACTCACCCCAAAGCTTAGGATGCCCTGCTTCTGTTGGCAGCCCTCTTAGCTAAGTTATAGCTTGCTGTTACACTCTGTATTCTCACTTTGGGTTTCTAGCTGAACATATACATAATCGAAAAGTGAGTACAGGTCCACTGGGTACAATGCAGTACTTAGGGTGTTTAGGCTTTCTTTCAGGCAGGGAACAGGATAGAATATCTAAGCCCATGACACATGAAAGTCTGGTGTCCCAAAATTCTAGAGACATACAGTCAGTGCCACATAAAGAATACAGACAGCCTTTTTTCCCAGTTTTGATGTTGGCATTTTATAATACATCTGAAATTGGAGATGGGACAGACTGTGGTGACCTATGGGATAGAAAAATATCCTATAATGAGAACATTAGGATGCCTAATTTGTTTATCTTAGCAAAAAGAAAAGCAGTGGGTGACTTGATTACAATGGGTAAGTATTTTTACAGGAAAATTATGATGTGCTAATGGCCTTTTATACTCTATTGAAGAAAAACATAATTAAACAGTGACACCAAAGAAATCTGAATTAAGAAGCTGACTCCACCATGAGAGTAATTAATTTTTGAAACAAAATAATGAAAGAAGTAGTAGATTCTTTCTAATAAAAGATAGCAGTCTTTATTAGGAGGAAAATAAAAACTATATAGGCATAAACTACTGGGTTTAACATGAGAGGAGTGAGTGTGTGAAATTACATGTCTGTGTTACACAAGAGGCCAGGTCAGATAATCTATCTAATGACCGTTTCTGGACTGGCCTTAAACTCTTTGAAATTCAAATTCAGCCGAAACCGTGCTTAATGCACTGCAATCCTGACTAACCTCCTTTGGCACACTCTGCTAGCTGACCTGGCACTGGCAAAATTGAGGTTATGCTGGCTTTGGAAGATGTGGTCAGGTCAGGAGAGCATCTGGAATTAATTGAGTGTATCCTGCCTTGCTTTGTATGTCAGTTTGGGAGCTGAAGCTCTGGTGCAGAGTGCCATCTGTCGTCTTGTTTTCCCAGCCCCTGCCAGCAGACTTGCAGATACTGTTCAATAAGACATGCAAGGGTACTTACACAGAGCAAATAAAGGCTAGGTTAGCTTTATGCACTCATCTGAAATGACTACCGAAGAAGCCAGTGCTTCATGTATAGTCAGTGGAGAAATATAGGCATGTCTGCACAGAATCAGAATTGTCTTCTTGAAGTGTTTTTCTTTCCTTCTTCATGGTCTGAAGAAAGCAGCTAGTATCTTAAATACCTTAGTTATGAGCACAGGGTCAGATGGAATAAATCTTAGACCTCTGTTTGATTTAATGTTGTTTGCTTTTCAGTATGACTATGAATATGATGAAAATGGCGAGCGAGTCATCCTGGGCAAAGGAACTTATGGCATTGTATATGCAGGCCGAGATTTGAGCAATCAAGTCAGAATTGCTATTAAAGAAATCCCAGAGAGAGACAGCAGGTATAGTAACTTTGCCCAGTTCCAAATTTTGCGCATTACATAATTTCTTCAGTAACGTGATCAACCACTTTGACCAAGAAGTACCTTTTCTGTAAAGCTGTCAATAAATTACCTGTGGTATATTACGGTGTTGTCTTTGTAACTAGGTATTTCCAAGTTGCAGAATAGATTACAACCAGAAGGGAGAATTTAGAGTACTTTTTCTTTCCAGAAGAAATATTGCTGAAGTGCAGAATCTGACTCAAACACCTAGTGATAAGCTCTATCTACATAGACATGCTCAGGCATGTCCTTAGAAAAGAACTATTGAAATACATTATTTGCAGCATCCTTTAAAATTCTGAGACTGAATTGTTGTGAAAGACATTTTCCTTTTTAATGTTTGTGCATCATTTATTATGAAGCCTCTTAACATTAGAATAATGTGGCATGATTTTCTTGTCCTTTCTTTTTTTAATGCAGTCTCTTTATAGATATATTTATTGCCCTCTCTCATTTATAAAAGTTGCTAAGTAAAGACCAGATACTTGTTGTTCTTAGTACATGTATATTTGATGTTCTTTGTACTTGTTTATCTGTAGGCATCTAGTATTTTGAATACATAGATTTTCACAAATGCTATTATAAAAGTAATGGCAACTCTAAAGATAAGATTCTTCAAATGAAACTGCGTTAAACTGTCAAGTTATTCTTACACTCTACATTAGCTTTTGATTTTTGTAGTCAAGCATTGTACCAGCTGCTTCTTAATAGGTGGGTGGGGTGCCTGGATCTTTGAAGTGCCTTTCAGACTGTAAAATATTGTCAAAGACTGTAACTCAGGCTTATGTTCAGGAAAACTATGAAAAGTAGTCAATAATCATTGCCATGGTTGGTAACAGAAAGGTAAATTACTCCTTTCCCAGTGGTTACAGAAATATTTTTTATAAAGGAAGGTTTTCTGATAAAGACAGATTTGTGCTGCTTAGTAGCAGGAGGAATCACATACTAAATGAACATAAGCATAATCTTCTGCCCATTTGGCTTTTTTGGTTGATGAAAAATGAATAGCTTGTCCTTCAGCAGGATTTTCTATATTTTGGCATGCTCCATTTCCTCTTCAGGAGGAAATAACTGTATCTTGGTTGTGCAGTGTTCAATCTACAACTAATACCAGGAGCGAAGCTAGATTTACCCATCCCTACAGAGTAGTCATCTTAAAGAGAGAGCTAGTATTGAAAACAGTAAATATAGGAGGCTATTGTAACCCACCAGAGTGGCTGCTGTTCCTCTTATCTAGAATGTATGTCCCTGTGGGTAAAACCACCATTTATGGAAAAGGAGCATTATTCTGTGCAACCCCAAGAACTTAAATTGTATTGGAGCCTAGATGCTTCCAGGACATTGTGACAAGTCTTATAAAGTTTTCTTTGTGTCATTTACAAACTGGAAAATTAGTAATGCCACCTGGGTGTCCTGGCTTTAGTTTCTTTTTCCTGGGTCTTTTGTGTGGACCTTTCTCCAGTTATTATGGCCTCACTTGCTGTTCTCTTCATTGTCAATTAAGAAATGAATACTTAAAAGCATTTTTGAATCCATGCATATATTGACTGTTTGATATGGATATGTGCATGGTCTAACGATTTTTCTATAACCATAATTATGGAAAGGGAAATCCTTCCATCCTCTATATTGTTATTGTATATTTAACTTCAACATGTGTTACAAATTCTCAGAAATTATGGCATCATTACATATAACAATCTTTCTTGACTTTAAATATAGTTGAAAGTTTTGTATGTACTAAGAAGGAATTAATTGCTTGTAACTACTGTGGTTAACAGAATAGCTGGAATAGAGCAGTAACTACTTTAAAGGAAGAAAAAACCAAGATCATCCAGATTTTTCTTCTCCAATACACATTTTAAAAGAATTTCCAGTGGAAAAGGTTTCAGGTTCAGTGTGCAAAGTATACTGGAAAAGAGATTAATAAGAGCCGTTAGTCTTTTCTCTGGACTTTCAAAAATATTTACAGGCTTCCAGGACAAGTTTCAAGTATTATTCTTTTAATGGCAGGGTAAAAGAATATTATTAAAATTATTAAATATTTTCTGATGAATTACAGTCTGATCTTTTAGCACCTTGAAAGAAATCTATAGAAAGAAAATTTGATCATCTCTAAAGCTAATTCTCACCATTTTCAAAGTAAAAATTCATCTTTTGGATTCATAAGAAATAATTAAGTTCTGAGTCAGAGTATGCAATAGCCAGAAAGGCTATGATTTCTGTGCAAAAAGCAGCAAGTCTTTGATACAGTATGTTAAATATAAGCTACTGAATAATTTACTTAACTGTCAGGAATTAAGAATTAAGGAATTAAGAATGCATATGGAAGTGTATTCTGAAAGAAAATGTTCCTGCATGTGGTGTTGCCCTCAAGTGCATTTTCACAGCTACAAAATAGTACCAGTGGCCATACAAAGTTTCCAAGTTAAAGTAAAAATCATGTTAGATGATAATAAGATCTAGCTTTCTATGATTAAGAATTTTTCTTTCTTTATACCATTTAAAGTTGCCTAATGGCTAAGTTCTAAATTATGTTTCATCCCACTGGAGAATTTTCTTACAGCTTTATTTTATTTGCTAAATTATTTTAGTTGCTCAAGACTCAATTAACTGTGAGTTTACGAGTGCAGGGAGAATTATACTGGTCTTGCTGTTGCTGCCCTGAATGAATATCCCCTTAATAGAACTCAGGAATATAATCTCTGATTTTGCATTTCTGGATGACTAACAGTGTAGTCAGAATCTTTATAGTTGTGTGCAGAGGCAAGCCAAAACTCAAATTAGTTTTGGGTAAATAGGTTGGGTTGAGTTGCATAATCAACTTTTCATTCACCAAATACATTCCTTGATCCCTGCAGCAGTTGTTTTCCAGAGAGATTTTCAGATGCTCACTTTTCTTTGGTTTTTTTTTTTTTTTTCCCCACTCCACTTGAAGAGTTCAGCTTCCACTTGGAGCTTGATCCTGTTCTTAGGGTGAGCTGATAGCTGCCTATCCCTAGCAACTTAAATTGTGCTTTGATTTCATTCCTGGCACTAGCACTTGGCTGGGTCCAGGGAGAGCTAACTCCTGGACTTGAGGCAGCAGGAAGCTACCTCTTCTGTCATAAATAAGTAAAATCAAAGTTTTCTACCAGTTCACTAGGGGATGAGAAAGTACCAGTATTGGTGTGAAAGTGTTATGCTGAGAACAACCTGGCAAAAGGTGGCGGTTAAACTAGTCATTTTGGTGGGAAGTAGCTGCAAAGTTGAGTTTGCTGTTAGGTTTAGCATCCTCTCAGTATAAGCATCTGACCGTGTCTCCTACTTGCTCAAGATTCAGTAGCTCCGTCTCACAGCTTTGCTGACAGAAGGAGGTGTGTGTCCCTCATCTATTTCAGCTGCTCTGAAAGTCTGACTGCAGATGTTAGTGCTTTACTGAAAGTAGCCACCAGACTCTCAGCGTATTGTCTATGTATTGCCAGAATATATACAAGTTCTGACAGCTGACCTGCTTCCAGCTCACCCAGGGTTGGAAGAAGAGCATTAGGGCTGGCCCAGGGAGTACATTGAATGCTGAGTTTTGGTGGTGTTCTGCACTGGAGAAGGTTCCAAACTCCAGAAATGTTTTTTTGCAAAAAGACTGCTGAAGAGCTTGCATGTCTGAAAAATATTTACCTTGGATTAAATTGCATTTGATGAAATTGTTCTGTTCAGTTCTTCTGAATATCTCCCCATTACATTATTCCTGTTTTCTTACCCTGATAGCTGTCCACTCTTGATTTCAGATAAGACTTCAATTAATTAAAAATTAAACAGTGATTTGTTTTCATTATTGAGTCATTTTAAGTTATGCACTAACTTTAAAGTTTACTAGTTCACTTGGGCATTAATCTGAATCCAGCTGCTTGCACAACTGTTTTTGCTGTTCAGGTTAGGCTGCAGAGGAGTTAATTTTCACAAAGTTTGTTCTGCTCAGTCTGTTTGCGTACATTTATAATGTTTTGTGTGTGTATGAGTAGACAATATTATATTTACTTTGTATAAGTTACGTATATTTATATATAAGTACATATTTTTTTAGGATGTGATGGTCACAACCACCACAGTTATTTTCAGTGTAAATGTGTTTCATGGGACATAGAATAGAACTTCAGCTACTAGAGTAAACAGAAGGCTTTCTTCCTGAAGTTCAACATTGAATAATTTGCTTTTTTCTTTCCAGGTACTCCCAACCTCTGCATGAAGAAATAGCTTTGCATAAGCATCTCAAACATAAGAACATTGTCCAGTATTTAGGTTCTGTTAGTGAGAACGGCTTCATTAAGATATTCATGGAACAGGTGCCAGGTGGTAAGTTGTGGGGGAGGCTACTTTGGTGGTTGGTTTGGTTGGTTGGTTTTTAACATTTTAAAAGTATAAAAAAATGGAAGTACTGCAACAAGATATATTTTGTGCAAATAAAATATTCTTTAATGACTCTTTCATAAATTAATGGGAAAAACTGTGTCTTCAAAATGCTCAAGTCTCTCGGTATTTAGATAGCCTGTGCTACAGATAAAGCTCAGATCATTGCCATGGCAGGTGAGCTTCTTTTACCTACAGATCTGGTGCTGGACACCAGGTGCACACCAAAGCTGCTCTATCACTCATCTCCTCAAGTGAGAGAGAAAGGGGAGAGAAAATACAACAAAAGTCTCATGGGTTGAGATAAGTACAGGGGGAGGTCACTCACCAGTTACTGTCACCGGTGAAAATATGCTTAACTCGGGGAGGAGCTACCCCTGTAGCCACCTCTTACTAAAACTTTTCCACACAAGCCTGATAAGATCAAAGATGATCTGTGGTCGTTCTGCTAGAACATGTCTGAGCCCTCCTCAGGTACCTGACACATGAGAAAGGTGATAGTGATTTCTCACTTTCTCTGTTTGAGACCAAAGAATTCACAGCAGTCAGATGCAACAAAAATCCCACTTACTGAGCTTGGCTGTTTGAGAAATTATGGAGTTGGTGTATATACAAAAACATGCAGATGCACCCTTTTTTACTCTTTTATAACATTCCCCTGGGACAGCTTGTTTCCAGGCATAGGACAGAGATGAGTACATTGATTAAGTGAGTTCTGATCTGCCTGCTTGAGGAAGCATATGTTTCTCTGCTGCAGCTGAGGCCTGTGGAGATACTGAGACTCCCTTTTTAATTACTCAGGCTGGTGGTAATAAGTAAGCATTTACCTGGAGAGGCCTTTGACTGTGGAAGAGGAGCCTACACTTGGTTTGGGATTGATGCTTGTTCTTCCTTTTTTGTTTTCTTTGGGGAGAAGGCAGAACTTAATTAGATTTTTACTCTCCAAAATTACAGGCAGCCTTTCTGCTCTTCTACGATCAAAATGGGGACCGTTAAAAAACAATGAGCAGACAATTGGCTTTTATACCAAGCAGATTCTTGAAGGATTAAAATACCTCCATGATAATCAAATAGTGCATCGAGACATAAAGGTAAGAATTTACAGAGAATTAAGCCTGACAGTGTTATGTTGCTACATAGCCATTTATTTGGCCTGTAATTTAAAAACTTTCAGAAAAAGTTCTCATTATCGCCTACTCTCTCCGCTGTTCTGAACTATGCATTAGGTGATTGAACCACTGTTGATTTGAATTTACACCAGCAAAATACATTGGGTTTTGTTTTGTTTTTTTATTTTGGGAAAATCGACATACAGGCACTTAAGATGTGTTAAAAAGGATATTTTTATTTCTGTTTTCAGTGACATAGAATCATAAAATGGTTTGGGTTGGAAAGGACCTTAACATTATCTAATTCCAACACTAGACCATGATGCCCAAGGCTCTGTCCAACCTGGCCATGAACACTGCAGGGATGGAGCATTTACCACTTCTTTGGGCAACCTGTTCCAGTGCTCACCACCCTCACTGTAAAAAACTTCTTCCTTATATCCAACCTCAACTTCCCCATTTTAGTTTAACCCCATTACTCCTTGTCCTATTGCTACAATCCCTAATGAAGAAGAGCCCCTCTCCAGCATCCTTGTAGGCTGATCAAACTTTCATAAAAACTTATTAGAAGTGAGGAATATTGTGTAATGGATATTATCAGGTTCTTTTCTAAGGAGATTGCAGATGAAAAAGTTCCCCCCTCGCCCCCCCAAAAAAAAAAAAAAAAAAAAAAGATATTTTCACTTTTTT
>NDXB01022481.1:2647-39697 GCA_002631895.1 Agapornis roseicollis
AAAAAAAAAAAGAAAATCCAGAAATCCAGTCACTCTATCTTAATTGTTCTGAGCCAACCTTTTACAGTGTTGCATTGAGCTAAAGGGCTGCACCTGAAAGTATGCCAAGAGCGGCATGAAATGTTAATGTTGCATTTAAAACAATATGAATATTGCAGCACCGCTCTGCTGCTCCCCATCCACTGAACAATTCTCATTCAGTGGAAGTCAAGTTACATTTGAGGAAATAATGAGGTCTGCTAATTAAGTCTGGCCTAGGAAGACAGCAGTCTTAAAAGGGGGAAAAAAAATTAGATCTCCCCCAAATATATACATTCACTGCTTATTATCTGCAGAGGGAAATCATTAACGCTGCACAATGCCAGGATCACAGGTCAGCACCCATTGTCTTATTGCACACATCTTGAGGAAATTATCTTTTTAATGATAAAACACGTAAGTCAGGACCTGCCTTGTCCCTAGGAGCTGAGTGGGGAATGCCAAGCTGACACTTTCTATACTCTGAATGCAGAAAGCAGGTACCTGACAGTGAATGACAAATCCAGGCTGGGCTAGTAAGCAGGGGCTCCAAGGAGCTGAAGTCTTCAGATTGCATTCAGCTGACACAGGACAAATCCCACCTTGTACACAGGGAAGGTATTTTTCCTCCCCAGCCACTGAGACAACTGACTGACAGTGACACTAACTTGAGCTAGTGGAAGCCATATGGAAGGAGACTGCTGGGTCAGTCCTAGGGGGACAAAGACTGGTCAGGATCATCTCATGTTTTAACAAGAGGCAACAGGGGAAGACCACCCTTCCTGCCTCTTGCATCCACCAGTTGCTGCCCCAAGCTGCTGCAGTAACATTGCATCCACCAGTTGCTGTCCCAAGTGCGTGTTGCAGTAACATGAGAACACAGTAACAGCCCAGAAACCAGAAACATCAAGTCCAGGGGCCCCAAAGGAATATGTATCAATGCATCACACCCACAGCTTCTTCACCTTCTTGTCTTTATCATCTTCCCAAATTTCTTTATCCATGACTGTTGCTGGGACTGTTGTGATTCCCCAGTCCAGGTAACTGCAGAGGGAAGATGAGGCAGGGAGAATCTGGCATCCTGCACATTTCTCGGGAAGAGCAGAGGGCTGTGAACAGGCCCACCATAACTTCCTGCTGATTCATCTGCCTTTTCTCTTTGAGTTTCAGGAGCATACAAGACCTACTCATCCTACAGGCTTGAACTTTGCCATTAGACCCAATCTGATAAAGCAGCATGGAGTTGTCTAGGGACTACAGGGCAGCTTGCTGTGTAAAGAGCAGGCTACGTTAGTCCAAACCTCTCCTGCTGCTCGGGAAACACCCTTCCCAATTCCCCAAAAGAAAATTCATCCACTGGAGGTATGGAACAAGGCACCAGAGTTGTGGTTCATTCCTTCACCACTGCTGACACTCTGAACCAGGTAAGATCCTTAGAAACACGAAGATCCAAATGAGGGGAACTCAAACCATCGGGAAAGGAAACACTTCATTCAAAAGAGGAGAAAAATACAAATTAAAAGATCAGAAAGGATTTTCTAGGTCCTACATTGTCCTAAGGGACTCAGATACCATTTATATCCATCTGTGGCCTCCTGGAGATGGAAGAGAAATAAACTTATTTGCTAAGCAAGGTCCAACCAGGAGGATGCCTTCACCCTGACCCCAGCAACAGCAGCAGCTCACTGTTTTGTGGATGAATAGGTGGTCTCCTCCATCCAGCCTGTTTCTCACTGTATTTCAAGATGAACCAGCACTTGCTGCTACCAAGTGTCTGTTCTGCAATAAAGAGCAATAAACATGCCAGAGTAATTAATGTCTTAACAACTTATTACAATCCTCAGATAATTAATCACAAAAGCTAAACATGCTGTCTCACCCTCCTAATGTGTTAATGCTCTAATTATTATGCCTCAATTAAGGGAAAGTCAGCGCTCCTTGCTTAGAAGTGCATGTTTAATAAGGGTGCTTGAATGTAGGCAAGTTGAAGTGGGAAGGGAGGGGGTGATGGGGGTTAAGGAAGAGGACACCATTTTTAATGAGGTTTCACGGGTGGCTCGAGGCAAAGAATTGACAGCCTATATCTGGGATCTCACACACGACTGCATGTGGAACTGGGGGCCATCTGCGGTGGCTCTGTACTTCACTTCCCACCAGGCTATTTATAGAAGAAGCAGTATGTGGGACAGACAAGACAGGGACTGGAGATGAGCAGTTACAGTGTGGATCTGGACAGTGCTAGACAGCAGAGCTGGCAGTTTGCAGAGCAGTCAGCAACAGGAGCAGGTGGTCTCCCCTATCCAGCCCACTTATTGCCTTATTTCTAGACACATAGGCGCTTGCCACCACTCCTGTCACATGTAAAGTCTCTTCAGTAGAGTCCTCTACCCTTGACGTACCTTGAAACAAGCTAGATCTGGCCATCCCTTGGAGATGATAAAAACAGTCCCTGAAACCCAGGATTACTAAGGGATGTGACAGAGCAACTCATCTCATTTCAGCCATTGCCTGGTGGTTTTCCTTTCATTCCTTTGTTTCATGAGGGAACAGAAAGACGTGTCTCAAAGAACTCACCATTAAAACATCCTTGGTTTATAGGTAGGGAAAAAGAAGGCCAAGGAAAGGCACTCAGCAGGGGACTTTGGTGGTTGCTACCAATGAATCTGCTTTTCTGGTACCTGGCTCTGAACCTCAGAAAGAGGTTCTTGGTGGAGAGGATCTTGAGCAGAGTTTAACAGAGAATGCAGGACCTGGACCTCTCACTGTGTGACAGCAAGAGGTCCCCACTGCACTCAAGACACAGCTCTTCATGCATATGATCCTCATTCTTAAGAAAAACTTTCAGTACAAAGTATAGTCAAAGCAAACATGGCATCACCTCTATTACACCCTGCAGAAGTGGTGTCCCTAGAGAGCAAAGCACTCAAGGTACAGGACTCAGAAAGAGGCGGCACAGATCTGCAATGAAGCAAGCATGAGAAGTTGGGACCAGAAGGGCCAGGCTCCAGATCTTGGTACCATACAAGAGCTGCAATAGAAGAATGGCTGGAGCCCAAGTCTCCCAAACAAAGCCTATTAAAATTTTATTTTTCAAATAAAAAGATTTTGAAACAACTCCCTCGCTCAGGTGGGTCTTCAAACATAAGAAAGCTCTCCCTGAACCAGCCTGGTTTCTGTTCCATCCAGGCTTTTCTGAATTTCTCAGACAAATGAATCACCAGAAGCATTTCCAGCCTAGGTTTGACTGGAAAACAATTTTATTTCCTCAAAAAATAACACACTATGTAGGTTTGGATGGTTTCTCTGAGGAATAAGGGAGAGCGAATAAGAAGCAAAACAAAACAACCTGGAGGGGACATGAATTTTAAAAGCCATGAAGAGTTTTAGTTTTCAAATAATCAAAATGAAAAAAATATTTCACATACTCATTTCCACAAAAATAGTTCTGTCACCCTGATTCCTTGGTGATGTCTCATGAAAAATGAAAGCAAGCTCTCCACCTCTGCCCACTTCACCTCTGAGACCACAGCCTGCTGGAAGTTTGACTGGAAAAAAGGGGCTGATGTCTCCCCATAGAGGCAGCCTGTGGATTCCTCCAGGGATGAGAGCTCCAAAGGACTTGTGTGTTGGCCCTCTCTGCATGCTGCTTTCCACTCCAGCATCAGTCTTGATCTGCCCAGACTTTCCTTCACCTCTTTGATCAGGATGACTTTAGACATCCAACTGTAGTTCCCCACACTCAGCTGGAGGCATTGTAGCACCTTATCTCAGCAGCTTCACTTCACTCTGCTATTTTGCTGCATGAAGATTCCACCAGAACCCAACTCATCCTGCAAAACCTGACCATCCACAACGGGCCCATCAAAATCATTGGAATCTGAGCAAATACCACTTCACTAGGGAGATACAAGTTATATGATGCCTCATGTGCAACCAAAGGATCTTTCTGCTGCTATTTGCACTGACTGATGGACTGGGGAATTTTTCCATGCCTGCTGGCATCTATATTGTTCGTCTATGCTGAAACAGCTGTGCTCAGAGATGAGACTGTTGCCTTCTTTCTTTTCAAAAACACTCTCCAAGTCTCTCAGGCATTGTAAGAAAGCAGCTGACTGGTTTTGTAACTCACCACTCACCACTGGCCACTAAAGTGATCACTTGAACACACAGGCAATTGAAGACAATTAGTTCTGGGGCTAGAAATTTTGGCTTGGTTATAACAGATTTGACCTATTGCAAAGCATTAAGTTAGTTGAATATCTGGTGCCAGGAGTTTTGGATAATTTTTCTGGCTTATGTTAGTATTGTGTGGGGCTGGAAAAAAGAGCGTGGTAACACCTCCTATGCTAGGGTATTTTCCCTGGGATGCTCTGGGCCCTGTTCAGCCTGTATCTGCCACCAGTATGAGAAAAGGCATCAAATCTGAGCCTTCTTTGCAGTACAGTGGATATACATTCACAGTAATCCTCACTGTGCCCAGGCTGAACATGCTCCCATTCACACTGGAGCAGATGAAATGAAGAGGGGAATCACCATTCACCATGTCTCTTTGCTCCTTCCCCAGATGAACTTTGGATCAGCTTCTTGGAGATCTGCTTCCCAACATGCTCACACAAAACACTTGCACCCAGCAAGCACATACGAGCATGTTCCCAGTGCCCTGCAGCAGGGCTTGGATTCTGAAGGCAACCTCTGGAGGAGAGCATATAACCATTACATAAACAGATATAAGATGTAATGACCATCAGATAAAACAGCATCACTGCTTCCCAGAAACACAGTGGGCCACGAGTGGGTTAAAGTGCTGGGCCATGAACAAAGGTGGTGCCACCGGAACCCAGATGCCCCCAAACCAACCATCACAGACTTTCTGAGCTCAGCTTACCCCATCCTTCTGCTTGCTTCCTTTAAGACAGCATGCAGCATGACAGCTGGGAAACCCACTCTGGTCCAAATTTTGTTACAACCCTGCTGTTTTTTA
The DNA here is from genome assembly GCA_002631895.1 of Agapornis roseicollis. Taxonomy (NCBI): domain Eukaryota; kingdom Metazoa; phylum Chordata; class Aves; order Psittaciformes; family Psittacidae; genus Agapornis; species Agapornis roseicollis. The sequence goes on from NDXB01022481.1 coordinate 7,647, forward strand.
TCCTTGTTTACTAGCATTAATTTTAATGGCTTTCCCTACATTAACTTTGTCCTGAACCAGTTGGAGAAGATTCCTGCTCACTTGCCTTCTGGAGAACAACAGCCTGGGCAATTTTCCCTTGTTATATAACAGTCTGCCTGGGATCCTCAGGAACTACAGCCATACTGTGCGCTTCATTGAGGGCAATGAACTTCCCAAGGCTGGAGAAGGAGGATTTACACATCCCTGAATACACTACCTGTTCTTTATTAAGTTTGAGTCTTGGCTTGTGCTGGTCCAGCAGGTGGAAATTTCTTCTTCCTGCTCAGCACAGAACTACTGAGCCTGCACCAAGGAAACGTAATGCTTCCAGGCAAAGTGGCAACCTCCCCAAGTCTGGGAAGCTTTGTTCTGGCTTCATCACTGAGTCTCATTTTCCCTGGAATCATTAAACATGCCTGTGAAATATGCCCTGAAAGAGATGATGGTGCTGGAATACACACGAAGAATGTTCCAGAGAGGTGGGGAGCAGGAAGAGAGGACACCTTGTCCTCTGCACCAGCCCTCTGCTCTGTGATGCCCAATTCTGCCCACACTGGCAGATCTGGGCACTGCCAAACAGGCAGTGCCCCTGTTTGTACTGTCTCATTGTCCCACACACCTTTATTTACAGCAGGGAGAAGAGGTGAGGATGATGCAATGCCTGAGATTTCTCCCTCCTGTTCACCCTCTCTCTTCTCATCTCTGGCTCCTTCCAGCCACCTTCCTGGCCTCCTAAAAGAGACATCACAACTCAATCCAGGCTGGGCTCTGCTGGAGAGAAAAACATTGCCCTTCCCTTTGCCCACCAGATGCCATGAGCTGTGGTCCCTCTCCTTTCTCCAGCTCACAGAAAGGTGTGACAGCTCAGGCCATGGGAAGGAAGAGAAACACTCAAGACTCTTTCAGCGCCATTCTCTCCCTGTTAAAAAATAAAACAGGACAACTGCTCTTTCCACCAAAGAAATGCAAGGGTTCAATTCAGGCATGTTTCCAAAGTTTTTCATCTGACAGCATAAAAAAGGGATATGGTTAGACCAAGGGAAGCTATTTGATGTATCACATGATACCCATACTTTAAAAGTACAGATGTTCCCTCCATGCTCCAAGGGGCAATTTGGAAGACAGAGGGCTCAAAAAATCCCACTATATCCAACCACAAGCACCTGGGCTGCTGTAGAGTGTTGCCATGGAAAGATGAGGGAGGCAGCAGCGAGACGGCTGGAGTATTCCTACCAATTAACATGAAGAATTTTGACTGCTTTGCTGTATTTTCTGCAAGAGCCTAGCAACCACCTCAAAAGCGTTATTCACACATCTGAAAAGCGTTTAGCAGGGTTACATGCCTAGTAAGCTATGCAAACAGTGAGGGACAGCTCTCGAGACAAGGAGTCCTCAGCACAGGCACACTGTATGTATGCAGCTTGGGCACCTCAACTCCTGCTTCAGCAGGGTCACACATAAGGTGCAGGCAGTCATCGGATCACACAGGACACCAGGACGAGATCACAGGGCAAGGAAGGGAGTAACATGCAGGAGACAGAGACACAGCTGCAGGAAGGGGAAGACCTGAAGAAGAAACTAGATGGCTTCCCTTCATGGGACAAAATCGGGCAGCCTGTCATGGCACAATTCTCAGCCTGGGTTGGAGAATCCCTGATCATTTCATGGGTTCATTTCAAATGTACTGTTTCCACCAAATCTCCTTCTGCTTTGCTCTAATAAAACAGGAGAAACAAGACCCCCAAGATACCTTACAACACCTCTACTAGACACTAAAGAGTGAGTGACTCAGAGTCAAAGGCTACAGCATCCTACCTACTTCCACCTGAAGTAAAGGCAGATGTACCAGTCTAGCCTCTTCCACAAAAGGTGCACTACAGACTGACAAAACCCAGGTTTTGCCCATTCATTAAGTTCTTGGCATTAACTGATTTCTCTCCAATCAAGCCATAAAACCCAAAGCTGCATGGAAGCAGCATCCTAAAATACCCTTGTAAATCTCAGCCACCATGTTCATTAATTACAAACTAGTGATAGTTCAGACCATTAGTTCTGGATGGTAACTTCATTTATTCCCACATTAATGCTCAGTGTCAGTGGTTATCTCATTGCCACTCTATTACTTACCTACTTAATCCATCATTGCAATCCAGGCCAGAAGGGAGGAGCAGAGTTTGCCTTACGTCTGTAGGAAGATAATGCATCAAGTGTAGAGTACCTAGGAATCACAAACAAAACACTTTTCTAATCTGCAGCTGAGGTTATATCTATTAAGAGGAGGAAATTACACAGATAAGTGTTGTTAGGAACACAAACACATTCCAACACTGAAAAACTGTTGATATTGAGGATTAAGTTTCTTATTAAATCAGAACCAAAAGCTTTGGCAAGAATGGAAAGGCATAGTAGCAACCATTAAAAAAAAAAATAAAGACCTTAACTCTCTACTGTCCTCCTCGACAAACTCTGCTTCTTCCAAGCCCCAGGATGAATTCAGTTTCTGACTTTTCTGTGCTAAATAGTTTGAAAAGAGGGGTCTAGGTATGGGCACTGGGACCTGCTACCTGCTAAATGCTCCAGAAAACATAAAGGCAGCACTGCAGCTAACACTAGCCTTGAGAGCTAGTGAAAATACACCAAAAGCCATGAAATGATACAATAGTTATTGGCATTTCACATGCACCCAGCTGGAGTTCCTCTTGTTTGGTGAGCAGACACTTAAGAAAATGTGCTTTATTACACCTGCCACACTCTTGCCTGTTCCAGGACCTACTCAGCCCCATGGGTCTGATCAGGATGCTTCAGCACGACCAGCAGCTTTCCGTGTCTCATTCCCTGCTTCTCTCCCCCCAGATAGTCTTGCTGAAGATAGTATTTCAATCTTTCCTGACTTCACTGAGGAAAAGGGAAGCCCTTTTTAGGTTAACAAGCTGTGAAACCCAGATATGAACTGGAGAAAGGGTTCAAATGGACATTTCCCTTTCAAGCAAGGCAGGTTCTCTTAACAGCAAGCAAAGTACCTCTGCTGTGCCCAGATATGATTCCCAGACTTATAGGAGTGGTGACTGTTTTTCACTGCTTCTAAGGACATGATATAGAATGACTGGAATCCTCTAATGTGAAAGAAGCCACAAAAGATAGGTAGAGGAAGAAGACACGGCCCCAAGACGGTGTAGGGAGCAAAATATCAATATTTCTCTCTACAATCAATAAACCCCCAGCTAATATGCCTGTGCTCACAAAAGTGGGCTCTAAACGGTGCTGTGCCAGAACAACTGAGAGGGCAAGCTTGCCACAATCAGATGTAATTAAAATACCTTTGCTGTCCCACTCTCTATCCCCTCAGTAATGAAATCCATTACAGAGTGTGAAAAGAAAATTATTTAAAATGTCCCTGAAGCTAAGTTGTTGACACTAGTGTAGACAGATGGATTTTGATACACTCTTGATTAAACAGCTTTCTTCAGAAGGCAGAGGGCAGAAAAGGAGCTGGGTGATGAGCCAGAGGACCAGCCTAGAAATAGTGGCTATTGCCCAGGGAAACCAAAGCCTGCTGCAAGGGAAAGCTGCCCCATAAACCAGCCACATCCCCCTGGGAAGCAGGCTACAACCCTCTGCTCCAGTGCCAGGTTCATGTCCCTGAGCTCTGATGATGAAAGGCTGTGATGAAAGCAAGCAACAGAAAACTTCACATAGTACTTAGCCCATAGCAGGGCCTGCAATACTTCCATTTTCCACAGAGTTACACATCATGGGGGTATTCTTCAGGATGCAGTAGGATACCAGCTCCAAATGCAATTTTCCCCATAGGCATTCATAACATCTTTTTTCTTCGTTCTCTCTCACACACAGATGCTCTTGAACTGATAAGGATTGAACTCCCTTGGCAGAGAGGGGCAAAGATAAAGTCTTCTCCCTGGCTATATATTTATATCAAGCTGGTAGGAACTTGTTATCTCTAAGATCTCTGGCACACACAGCTGCACTTAGCCATCAGGCTGGAAAGTTATTAGGGGTGGACAAAAAGGAGCTCAAAACACATTAACCCTGTTTTTGCAGAGAAGTAAATGAAAGGCAAGAATGAAGGCTGTTACATCTGGGTGTATGGAGCTGACCTGTCCAACTCTTAGAGACTTCAGAAAGAGGAAACCCATGTAGGAGAGAGGGTCAAGCATAGCCCAGGAGCTCAGAGCACAGCCTGCACCCACAGCTCAGGTTAAAACACCCTGAGTGAGCACACAGGCTCTGCAACCCATGGTGCCGCAGGGGTGGGTCATGGAGCCATACAAACTACTGAGCACTGCTTACCAGTCCCATGCCTGCATACTTCTGGCCCACTCTGGTGCTCAAGAGCTCTGCAGTTGCTTTTACCTGGTTTACCTAAAAAAGAAGGCTCACAGGCATGTCCCACAAGGGACCTTCCTAACAAATGTTCCTCAGGCTTTGTGTACAAAGATATTTGATACAAGACTCCAGATAAGGAAGGAATTATAAATCAGAAGGTATAAGATACTCAATATCACCAGCTCCTGCAGTAGTAAAGCCCCTGTTGTTGCACCACATTCATCTCTCATTCCTAATCTACTTCAGATGGCTCAAACACAGGCTTGAAATATTTAATTCCCTCTGCTCGCTCCCATAGCCTGAAAGAAACTGAGGTAAGCAGAAAGAATCCTATACCTTGCATTCTCATTATTTTTCTGGGACTTGCCGGTGAGTGCCCTGTGCAAACTTGACACTTGGGAAACCTCAGCTGCTTGTTTTTACGTGCACCTTGAGACTGAGGTTGCTTTTGGTCCCAACTCTGCTCAGAACCTTAGTTCATAACAACAGTACTACTGATCCTCAGATCTGCAAATAGCTGAGGGGCAGCTAAGCTCCGTCCGAGTCGTCAGAAATTCAACCCTACACTAACAAATGAATGGCCCAGGCAGCCACAGAGAGCACTGCGTCTCCACCTTCCCTGCAGCGGTTTAGTCTGGATAAGTATAATCGTGTCTCCAACAAGGAAGCAGGTGTTTTAAATATGTGTTCACCAGTGCATTGCAGTTAACAATGTCTTTAAACTCTGTTTCACACCCAGCCCAGGTGAAAAATACAACTGCATCTCAGGCAGAGGGATGCCATTCCACAGTGTACCACAGGGTACCACTTGTAGACCCCATTTTTGCACATAGGAAAGGATTAAGGAGAGATGCACTTTTAACCTAAGGTTGCCTTGAGCAAAGTCTTATGTCTTTTAAAATAGGGCAAAAAGGTTACATTCACTGTTTATCAACTTTTCTCTGCCAAAAAGTCATTGCCTAAAACTTATGGCAGCTATGTCTATGTGGGCACCTGTGCACAGAGACAAAGGAGCAGTTGGTCCTTGCCCTGGTCTCTGTCTATTCAGGAGCTGACAGCTGAGCATTTTATTCCCCCTGTAAACAAAACACATCACTTGAGTATTCCCAGGGAAGTAGCACGACCAGAGCAAATTCCCAGAAAAAGCCTTGGCAGCATTCCCCCTGCTCTGTGACTGTTAAGTGAGACGGAGTAACAGAGCACAACACATGGAGCAACAGAAGCTGAGCGATGCATGTGTTACTGCAGGGAAAATTAACAATATTAGAGGGGAGGGGGAAAGGGAAAGCACTTGCTAACAAATACTTATTAAAACACAATCTTATCCTCATCTGACCCTAATTCCAATTAAAGAATACTGGAGAAACTGGCATTGCTGCTGCTGCATTCAGGCAATATTGCTGACCACCCACCCATATAACTGCCTAGGAAACCCCACAACCACTCCTTGCCTTTCCTCCAGCAATACCAGATGCATCAGGTTAACTTACCAGTATTTTTAAGGCCACTCAGCTCCACTCTCCAGGCTCCCTGAGTACTCTGACATAGTCAAAGCATCTTCCAGTTACCCCAGACCAGCTGGCTCACCATGCACTCACTATTGCTTGTCTTGGATATAAAAGGACAGTCTAGTCACAAATCCTGGAACCCCTGTAAATCTCCTTCCAGATGTCTTCAACAGAGATCAGTAAAGGAAATGCTTCCTACCCAAGCAAGCCCATTGAGCAAGCCAGCATGCTGCCCTTAGTAGTGTTTAGAGACTTCAAAAGCCATCTAGCTTAGCACCCAAGTGTGCTTGCCCTACCAGTAGCTGCACCACTATTTCACAGGAACACAGGAAAACACAGATTTTATAGAGTTTAGGTACCATATGCCTAAGAAATCTAGGGGAAGCTAGACACATGCTGAGTGGCTTGACAGACTCCTGAAAAAGGCCCCCTCTGCTGACTGCCCAGCAAGCTTGGTTCAATGTACCTATCAGTCACTGGCCATCAAGCCTAATCACATGGCATAATAGTAACATTTCATAAATACATTTCAAAAAGCATGAAGGGGGGAAAATGCTGTGATGAAAAGGGAGAGTTGAAGTTCGTCCACTGTAAGACAAATGCACGTTTCACATTTTGAAGTCTGTAAGAGTTGATTTTCTGTTCCTCAGCTTCAATCACCTATTTCCTAGCAAGAGTTGGCACTAGCCCAGGTCTCTGAGGAAGCAGAGGCAAGGATTTTTCAAAGTATTTGTCACCCACATCTCCTCCTGCAAAACTCCCTTGGGGATTTGCTAATGATCAAGGCCCTCTCTGAAAAAAATCTGCCTTTAAAAGATGAGGCCCTGGCCAAGCGCAGTATTTCTGCCTCAGACGTAGCTCCAAGAGCAGTGTTCGCTCGCAAGCCCTTATGCCCTCCACCTGTTTAAGGAGGATGTTTTCATTATTGTTCAATTTTCAGTGAGTTTAGCTTCACATCCTTCATTGGATTATTTTTATATTTAATGTCCTCTCCTACTTTTCTTTTTATAGACTTGTAATCCAAGTCCCTTGGTAAAGCTGAGTAATCTTCATCAGATTTTAATCAAAGTAAGACAGATCCTCAGCTGCCACTATTGATGCATCTGCCTTTAAATATTTGAACGATGCCGATTTACCCCAGGAAGACATGCACCCCATTCGTTCAGAAAATTGCAATTCCTTCCTATGCATCAAGCTAAAACAACAAGACAGAATAAGCAACCTGCCGCGAAGGGAGTTTAGTTTATAAAACCAATACCCAGGATTTCAGAACTAAATGAAAAACTGAGATAATCCCTCCCCAGATCCAGCCTGGGAAAAGCACTCTGGACAGAGCAATATCAAGTAACTTCTCAAAACACACTTTTTCCTCTTGCAAAAGGTGCCATAAAGTGAGTCAAAGGGAAATCACCCACAATGCCTCACTCCTTGACATGACTCAGAGAATTCGTATTTTCCATCCATAGAAAATGTATATTTTACCATGCAGGCTTCTCCAGGATGGACCTGCTTCTGCTTTGTTCAGCAATGACCCTTGTGTCACTGCCAAACCCCAGCATACAAAATCAGCATATTAGTTGGAAAATAATGAGATTTCTAGAATACAAAATGTTGGCTCCACTTTCCTTACCTTTAAAGATGATATCTGCCAGCTTTCTTCCACAGATCGGAAAGATAAAAAAAGCACTTAGATGAAAGAGAGTCTAATCTAATTGCCTGACTCCAGGAGACAAGTTTGAGGAGGAGATGGGGGTACAGCACTTGTCAGTATTTGGACTGCAAACAGCATCCAAGTGAAAACAAAAATAGAGGAGTACCTAAAACACAGAGAAGCTGGTTACACTGATTTACTTTCACCTTTGAGGGAAAACTCCTGAGAAACACTTGGAATTTTGCAAGTTCTCTTTGGTCATTTCTACTGAGACAGAGGTTGTATCAAAGACAATCTTGTGCTTACATACACAAATCTGCATTTCTATTATTACTGCTAGAATGTCGTAAGGTCTTGAGGGTTTGTCAAAACCATGCTCTAGTTTAGACACACCTGAAGAGTTTAGACCGCCTGAACAGGAGGAGAACAACTTCAGGATCTCAGTCCCTTCTTCTGTCAGGAGGCTGAGGTTTCCTACTCACCCTTTCCAGCTGTTGGCTGGATCTGCCCTTTCTTCTGCCTCCAGCTGGATTAGCTTACAAGCAGGCAGGGATCGAAGCTTTCCTGCTCGTGACTGTTACTGTCATCCTGCTTCACAACTAGATGTCTCACTTTTGCTCTCCATGCCCCAAAATCAAGCTGGAAGAAATATAATCACCATCTTAAAAGAATCCAAGACATAGCCCAGACCCTGAACTACACCTGCATTCACATCATGTTGTTCATGCAAGTCCATTTAAACCAGGGGCCTGTTCAAGTGAACAAACACCACAGTCTTAGATGCTGCCCTGCTAGGGGCAAAGCCAGGGGCAGTGTCATTAAGACGTTACTAATCATTAAGGGGACTAAACCCAAGATGGGCATTAAAAAAACCCATGCATAAGCAGTCCAAATTATCCTCACATGCCTTCTGCACTGTTAAGATCTCAGTTGGAACATGTTGTCCAGTTTGGGATGCTGATCTCCAACATGGTACGAACAACTGGAGACAGTCCAAAGGAGACAGACAGCAGTGACAGGAAATCTATAGGAGATGGTTGGCAAAGAGAGATGGCAAACATTTGTGGTGCTTAGTGTAGAGAGGATGGAGACATGGTTACATTCTTCAGACAAGTAAAAAGGAAAGGGGGGGGCACCCCCACCTTTCCCCACCTGTGGAAAAGACAAGAGATCCTAAGCTTAATATAAAACAAGGAACCTTTCAGTCAAACATTAAGCAAGACCTTCTAAATGTGCACACAGCAAAAGCACTAGACAGTTGTCAGATCTCCGCTGCTTTCTTCAAAATATCCACAGCTAAATTAAACCCTTTGGGCTATGTTACAGAAGACCCTGTAACTCAGCCACAAGACAGTCAGAGTTATGAGCTCATTCTGCACTGTGACATGGGGAATGGGTAGTCCAACACCAATGAAAAAGAAATTAATTTCCAGCTCATTATAAAAAACACCAAAAAAACCAAAGCCACACAGCAGCTGCTGCTTAGAGGGACCTTTAAAAACCCTTCCAGCACAGGAGGGAGAGGGTGCATGCTTTGAGTTCTGTCAGGAGCAGCGGGAATGAACAGGAAAAAGCCACAGCAAAACTGAGTCTTCCGGAGCTGTGGCAAACAGATCAAGAAGAGCAGAGCAGCAATAGCCACCTGCCAAAGGAAAGCCCTGTTGAAAGTCAAGAAAGTGCTCTGAGCGCGTGCAAAGTTATACTAGGTTAAGTGACTCACCCACCACACATTGCACAGATGTGCCATCAGCAAGAGGGTCCTTGTGCCGTTGCAGGACCTCCCATGGAGTCTTGAGTGCTCTCTCCTCCAGCACATGCAAGCCTTGCTCTTGGTGCTGTCCCTAGCAGCAAGAGAAATACGTAGGCCACTTCCATGTGGGAATTCAGGATCGAGGCCTCTGGCCGACTTTAGTATTCCATGGGTGCCAGTGAAAGACAGGAGCATGTGGCTGGGTGCTCTCAGTTGACAGAGAAGAGTTTTGGGATGCCCCTGTTTTCGTCCATGTCTGACCATGTAAAACAATACACATATTTATGTCTAATCAACTTATATATTTTTGTATATCCAACCAAATAAATTACAAGTAGGGAAGCTCTTCAAGTCTGAGGCAAACCTAGGTTCCCCAAGCTCTCCTGAATCTTACTTTTCTTAGAAATTGGGCAGGAGCCCAGGATTCACACCATCCCCCTTGGATTTGTGTCCTGGCTGCCTGCTGACCTCTTGTGCAAGTAAAAAATACAGCAGTTTTGTTGGCTGCCTCATCATGGACCTGCCCCATTCCCAATACATTGGCTGGAGCTAATTCCTGCATCATATCTTCAACTTTGTCCAAGCCAAAACTTGTTCTTGTGCTCTGAGGCCCAAACCCCCCTGGCTTTGAGCTCTTCATGTATATATGTCTGGATCTAGATTTCAGGGAGCTGAGAGATGCTTAGAGAAACCAAACTCTGCTAATTGCCTCGGTACTCATTGGAAAACACAGCTTGATGCACATTCATGATAAAGTCTAACTATTTGACGCAGACTCCCCTAGTGATGCAGGCAAGTTTTGCAGCAGGTTTCATTCCAGATCTAGACATTCCTGCATGCCAGACCTAGACTTTAAGCCCAGAAATATTCTCCCTGAGTGTCTTCTCCCATGTTGACTTGTGTTTGTGTGAGGCTTGGTTCAGATCATCACACTCACTGTATTTGAAAGATTTAGTGCAGTCAAAGTCTGCTCACCTAAGAAGAAACTTCCTGACCTCTTCCACCACTCCTTTCCCCAGGTGCACCACAGAGAGACCAAAAGACATGTCTGGAGTGAACTATTATGCTCTGTGCTCTGCCTCCTGCTTTGTTTGTAGAGACTCTGGGGAGATTTGTGGGCTTGGTGATGAATTATAGGAAAGAAGACAAACATATTTTACTGTTCTGGGCAAGGAGTGTTGGAATCCCGTGGACATCTGGAGGAATTATTTCCAGAAAATTAACACTGTTTGTCATTTGCATGATGAACTTCTGAATCTCAAATGAACTATGGGAAGAAACCAGTGGGAGATGTTCATTATCCCTGATGGAATGAAGCCCCTTGACATGATGCTAAGGTCGCCATGATCTATGGACCTGCTTGACTGACAACTCCGAGTGCTCTGGAATTGAACACACAATATAACTGGGGGCGTAAGCGATCTGCCACATTAAACGCCGAGGCGTTAATAATTGTTGCCTGCCTCCAATTGCTCGAGTTTCAGATTCACTTGTTCTGGCTGTCTCATAGGGCACGCACATTAACTCCTTCCTGACTAGCTTCAGAGGACACAAAATTCAGTCAGAGGCACCTGCAGACATCCAAGCAACCTCATGGATTAAAACTTCCAGGCTTTCTTGCTTACCTACTGATGTACCTTTCAGGAACATGATCTCAGCAGCTTCCTGACACAGACTGCCCACCTCTGCCTCAGCTGCAGTTACAAATCCTAGGCAATGAAAGATGACATGCCTTCACCAGCCCTGCAAAGGAGACACTCAAATTCACAGCACGACAGAGAAGCCCTCAAAAGTTTTCCCAGTACTACGATGCAGCCTGCTTAGTTTCTCTGCATGTTAATGTCTGCCACCTGGGACCTAACTTCAGGGTTGTTTTTTTCCCCTTGTGACTCTTAACATGTACCAATGCCAGGGAGAAGCTTTTCTTGAGAGCTGGAAGCACCCAATAGCTGCAGGGCAAGGGGTGGCAGGCACTAGAAGAATTGTCTCTGAGGAACATTGTCTCACTTAGGACATAGCTCTTGGTCTCTCAGCATCCCAGTTTCTTCCCTTGAAAAGCTGAAATAGTCTTTGATCTGCTTCTGAACTGATCTTCCTAAGTCTCCTGAGTTGGTATTTCCCAAACTGGGGAGTGAAGTCCCCTTTGTTTCCTAAGGAAAGGGGCACATCTGGGGTAGATCAAATTCACTCATCTGGGCTTGGATCAAATTCACTCACAGAAGTACTACCTCAAGTGCTTTTGTAAGTTCCTCTAAATTCATTCTCCAGTGCTTTCATGACCCAACCTCTAAGCAGAAGATCATTCCCTTTCCTCAGAGGGCTGCTGGGAAGAAATATTCACAAACTTTACTGAGACAAGAAAGTAGGAGAACATACACTTCATGAAAGTTTTAATGACAACCCAAATCTTTTGGGCACCAGGACCATCCCAGCATCACCACTTGACAAGGAAAGCAAGGGAAGCCCTCTGCTATGGACCACAGCCTCCCCAGGAACACAATAGGGTAGGATCTGAGGAGACATAATTCACTGACAGTATTCTCTGTGCAAAGGTCCTGCAAAAATATGCCAACATCTTTCCTTATATCAAAGAAAGTGCCACACTGATTAACACAGGCAGAAAAAATCAGCCCCTGCCTTTCTGACACATCTTGAGGCCATTACATGATGACCAAGTGTTTGAGGCAATGCAGTTTTATCTTCCTTGGGAGACAGGGGATGAGAGCATCCTATAGGTTTAGGTCATGCATGGGACAGTCAGCACTGTACTCACCAGTGCTCTCTGCACAGCTCAGGGGATGGTTCCACTCTGCTTCTGTCCCCCCTTGCTGGGACCAGAGCTGAGACAGCAGAGAAAATGAGCATCTGGAAGCCCATATGAATAAGCTAATACTGCAGGGCTGTCAGTCATGTGCTAATACCCTTAGCTAAAGAAACATATTGATCCTGATTGCCTGGAATTGCACTTGAAAAGGGCTGGGTGACATTTCCAAGGAGACACAAGCTACTTTCAAGTCAATTAGCAGCATTGGAGGATTCATGCCGAGGGGACACACTCACCTCTGAGGAATGCCAGGAGAGAATGAGAATTGAATTAAGCTCTTTCATACACAGAGAAACAAATCCTTTAATGGCCTGTAACAGCTGACAGGACACCCAGGGTCGCCAAAAGCATGCTGGCAGCAGCTAGGTGAAGAAGTTACCCTGTCATGAAGCTGAGGACTGCATAGCAACTGAATCCTTGCTAAGGGCTCAGGAAGGCATGCAGAGCCACATGGGCTAATCCTCTAGATAAGGGAGAAGATGGAAGCAAAGGTTAAGTTCCATGTCACCAATGCATGTAAAGCTCTTTATTCCTCTACAGGTGCCTGACTTTCCTTGAGGCTCAACAGGAACACCACAGCCAGCAGCATCTCACATATAACTAAGCAGCACTGACTCTCGTGTAACAGAGATTTAGATGAGGTCTTTTGCCTGGTTCATTCCCCAGAAAATTCCCTCCATGTATGGATCCCAAAGACTCCTTCAGAGCCTAGGATCCCAAGCAAGGTTGAAACTACCACTGCAAATCCGAAGGCAGAGAAATTAAGGTAACTCTGCAACACCTCTGATTTTTCTACTTGCAGGTGCTCTGACCCATATTTAGTTTCCATGGTTCCTTTTATATTCCTATAAATAAGAGGCTTGTACCTGAATTCAAGGCTTTCTGGACAGCTTTACAGAGATGATTTCGTGCTCTCTCACAGCAACTGCAGTCTTTCTGTCTCATAAGCCAATGAGCACAACCCTTCGATCCCTGTGCAGGAGGGTGAGGAGCTCCAGTGAAAAGTCTTTCAATCCATTCAGCAAGGTGAGAGTGACCCACCATCTACTGAGCAACTGAGAAGCCTCAGATCTGGACATGAGAAGCCAGCCCACCTCATTTCTCCAGCCTCAGCTCTGCAATGAGCTCTTCAAAATCTCAGACACTTCCTTGTGATATCATCTCTCAGTCATGAGCCCAAAGCCATCTTCAATGTATTGATGACAACTGGAGGCACCAGAAATGCCAGCATGTTCTGAAAGCTGCACCAGCCCAGGAAAAAGCCTGCCCCTTGCTCCCACCTTCTACAGCCAATAGTTCAGCCTAAGGCTAAACGCCAAATCATATCCTCAGCCGCTTCCTCATTCACCCACCTATACTAGGGATGCTGCAGCAAGAGCTCTAATGAGGATAATCCTTCTGGCAAGAAAAGGTAAAACTGCTGCAGCAGCATAAGTTTTACTGGGCATGCAATCACATTTCCTACCTATCCTTGCCATGATGGAAGCTTTCCTAGTCCAGCACAAAGAAAGACCCTCTTGGTGTCCTCCTGGCTTTCCACCCTCCCCTCTCTTCCCCATTGCTACAGTCCTGAACTGAGGAGTAGAGTTGGCCAACTCCAGTCCTAAAGGAAATCAAATGGAAGTTGCTCCTTTCAACTCAGCTGAAGAAAAGCGCCCATGATTGGCTGCAAGCTCTGAGTAGACTAAATGAATGTCCTATTAGCCCCTGCAGAAAGATGGAGACTTGGGAAATGGATTCTCCAATGGGTTCACCATGAAATGTCCATGTGACTTCCTAACTAAGCATTTCCTCATGTCCAGTGACTTCCCTGAGCAGAAAATGGAAGCATAATTCCAACACATATCCAGCAAGTCCTGCAGAGCCAGAGCTTCCACTTGTTTGGTGACAGAGATTACACACACCTTGGATCACAAATAGCTATCCAAAGCACAGCCAAAAATCTTAAACACATTTTCACTGGAACTCCACAGTGCAGGGTGTCAGGCTCATTTTGCAAGGACTGGTAGGTGCCTGCATCTCAGTTAAGGCCGGCAGACCTCAAAATAGCCTTTTGCAGTATTTCCAGCCTGTAACATAAAGCCTGGGTGCTATTACTGAAAGCACCCGAGAAACACAAATAGTCTGAGGCTCAGCTTCAAAATGACCTTTGTTTCAACATCCACAGTTTCCTCCGTGGATGGAATATGGTTAAAAGCGACACATGACTAACCATTTAATACTAAAGAAATCGACCAGACCACACTGATGCAGACAGAGGCTATGCTTACAGGTAGACAGCAGATGCATAGAAGTGTCTTTTCTAAGGCTATACAGCAAAGAACGACAGAGACTTAACCCCAGATCTTCCAAACTCTCCCTTTTTTTTCCCAGACCACTGTGCTTTCCTTTCTTCTTGCTATTAAAAGCCAACTGAAGAGATGCATGGACATGCTTGGCACCAGACCTCTAGTGAGGAGCATAACTGAGAGAATCCGCTGCCTTTGCAAGGTGGGAAGAAAGTGAAGGGGAACAGCAGGGTGCTCCTGACTAGATGGAAAGGAAAGCAAAGGGTTTTATTTTTTGCCTTTTCTGTGAAGAGATGTCTACATTTTCCTTATTAACAGCAAAGCTGAGCCCTAGCTAGAGAACAGCAGGAGAGACTACAAAATGGGGTCTTTTCAAAGCACCATTTCTCTATAAATATCAAGCATGAGCTGTTGCCCATGAGAGCAGCCCATTACATTTCTGGGTTGCTCTCACGTAGCCATGCAGGAAGCCAAGCTGGTTGACTTAATGACCCCCTTCTGGGTTTCAAACAAAGCAACATCATCCTCCTAAGGATCCAGAAGAACCTACTAAGGTACTAAGGCAGTGTAAAACATGCAAGAAAGTCAGCTTTGGCCCAGGACTTGTGGGGGCAGAAGGGATGGTTCAGCTCACTTTCAGGCCTGAGGGACCCCGACTCATCTGTATGGAGATGCCACCATGTGTACTGGACTTTTTAATCACTTTTTAATAAAACCAGAAGTAGTTCCTTCTGCTATAGAGCACCACATGCAGCAGGGACCAACTCAACTGCCCTTAGCTCCAGACAGGAGTCTGCCGCAATGCCTATACAGGGATGTGGATGCTGTAGGAAGGGCATGGGGACAGACAGGGGCACCAGAAGTGGATGTGCTTAACTAGAAAGATGATGAGCTGCTAGGTTAATGATGGGCTCTGTGTTGGGTGGTGGAAGGGGGAATCAGCCATGGAAGCTGGAGGGATGGGAGAGGAGGAAGACCTGCATCACGTTTTAAAACTGTTTGCTCTGGCCCTAGTTGACATTATGAATTTCTTCCACCCTTGGCAAAGAAGATGCAAAACCCAACCTAGCGTAAAATTGGAGGACAACTCACTATTTTTTGGCTGGTGTTTTGTTTAGGGTTTTTTTTCCCCACAGCCAGCTTCAATTCTCTTCAAACCTGAGCTCACCCTAGTGATCCCCTCAGCAAATCCAACAACACCAGGAGTCCCCATTCCTGCACCAGGAAAGCGCTTAGATACACATACACCCCAAGAGCAGATCTCAGTTGTGTCTTCTTACATAGATATTTTTATGGAGGCAGGGGAATTAAGTTTTATTAAAATAAAGGCTGTGATTCTCTCTGTCACATGCTCCCACAACATAGGAGTTTAATATGACATGTATCACCAGGGGGGCTACCAGTAAAATTGCAGGAACGAGCAACAAACAGACCTAGGTTCAGGCTAGAGGCAAAGAAAAGACACAACATGACAAGGGGCTGAACATCTTGTGTTGCTCTCACATGTGTCCTCAGGTCAGGTGTGAAGCAGAGACAGTGTGTCAAAGCAGCAACGAAACAATGCTGATCATGTTTTCCTTGTCCTATGCATTTCATCCTCTAAGGCTGTTACAGCTGGAGCCACGTGTTCCAGAGAGCTACAGATAGAGAGGATTTTATTCTCGCTAAAGCTTAATCTCTAATCCAAAAACCTATGGGTAAAAAACAGTTAGGAAAGTAAGCCATGTGCAGCTTTCACCACCCAAGAACTGGCAGCACAAATGCCTGGGTGCAATAGGACAGAGATAACAATACTGAAGTGGATAAAATCAATTGTTCTGTAAAAGCTTTCTGGGACCATTAGTTAATTAAGCTGCCAGCAGATAAAGGTCTATATAAAAGGCTCTGATCACCTTCAGCACCCAAGATTAAAGAGGATGAGTGGATTTGAGTGCCCACCCCCTGCCTACCTGCAAAACTCAAACCTATTCTTTCTCTGCATGCTCTCTACTTTCACAGAGTAACAAGAGCTAAAAACAAATCCACACTCCTTCAGCAAAAGCAAAGACATTGCCAAGCACATGAACACCAGGGTTAAGGCAAGCACAAGCCCAAAC
The DNA here is from genome assembly GCA_002631895.1 of Agapornis roseicollis. NCBI lineage: Eukaryota > Metazoa > Chordata > Aves > Psittaciformes > Psittacidae > Agapornis > Agapornis roseicollis. Next base: position 24,129 of record NDXB01022481.1, read on the forward strand.
CTTGCAAGCTGCCCAGCCTTACTATTTCTTGAAACACCGACATCACTCAGTGCAAATAACTTTCAAGAGGTGCAAGGGATACAGTACCCATGATGAGCCACTTCTGGACCCATCCTCCTCTTGGCAGCATCATTCGGGACTTGATGAGCAACTTTTTGCTTTGTTCATCCATACTCAGCCTACCAGCAGTCACATCCCAGCTTTCCACATGGACAGTGAAGTGGCCTCATTCTGACCCAAGGAACAATGGACCTACACCGTCCATGCTGTGCTCCAGCGGCCTCAGCAGAGTTAAACCCAGGCAGGGTCTTTAAAGAGAGTGCTCCACTCCACAGTGTGAACCGAAAAGGAAAAATTGACTTGGAAGCTCAAGAACAGATAAGAACAAAGAGTGACTGTTCTCTAGAGACCTTCAGTAACAAGGCATTCTCATGAAAACCACAGTCTCAGCAAACAGGGAAGTGAAAGACTGCAATTACCTTCTTGAACACACTTGAAGATGCTACAGGACTGAGTGGTGCTCTCCTCAAACCTTTCGTTTCCAAAAGTGATGGCTTCCCAGTGTACCTTAACCCTGATGGTGACCCACAGAGTCCTTGTCACCACACTCTCAACCTTACGTTTAAATCTCACTCAGGAGCTGAAGCCAGAAGTTACGTGGTTTAAACACTTCTGCTGAAACAAGTAGTATCATTTTCTCCTGGCTCCCCACGTGAATTACAGCCCCCTCTGGGCAGTGCAGAATTGCTTTTGAAGAGCAGCTAGAAACACTTCAGCACTTTCTGAACAGATAAAAGGAGAGCTGTTGAATCCAGTACATTCTGGGAAAGAGAGAGATTTTGCTTTCCAATAGCTGTTTACAACATTAGCACAGCATTAGCACAGCCTGGCTAGGATCGCATTAACCACCTTTGTGCTCTGGCAAAGATACCATCACCTCCCCACACTCACTTTTGTCATAGGAAAGAAAATTACTCAAACACCACCTGGTTAGCAAGCAAATCCCAGCAAATTCATACACCCCCTGCTGCCATCCAGGTTTTCTAAGGTTCTGACTCCCAGTGCGCTCCAGTCAGAGCCAGCCTTATTTTCACAGATAGTTGAAGGGCAGAAGCTGGAAAGGCTGTAAAGGAGAGCTCGCAGCAGGAAGACATAGGCATGTCCCTACACTTCTCTGAAAGGCAGCAGCGGAATGGGCTCCAGGTACTTCATAGCAGCACGGCACAGATGCAGAGCAGTGCACTGGTGGCAGTATGGCCCCCTTAGTGCTAGCAGCACCTCAAAACCCGCAATGAAACCATAGGGCTGAGCAGTAGCACTTTACCTCTCCTTCCTCTGCATCTCACTTATTCCAGTTTCAGAAGACCTTCCAGCAACACACAGCTCATTAGTATGTTTCATTGCTTTGTTTAAATGCTTTCCAAACCCATTTAATCTTTAGCATCCACAGTATCCTGTAGCAATAAGTTCCGCAGTTTGCTGGCATGTCGTGGCAAGCAATTTCTTCTTTTGAAGCATCCACAAAGTCATTTCACTGCAGATGCAGAATGAGATGAAAAAGTAGGAGGCAGTCTGGAGAAGAAGAAATAAAACCATCACAGCTTTAGGAAGAAGAACTGGCAAGGAAAGGTTAAATTAACTAAGTTCATCCAGCTTAGGGGAAAAAAAAAAAAAGGAAAAAAGAAAAGGAGAAGACTAAGGCACAGAGGCATAACAATCTTCCAGTAGCTAGCAGGTTATTAAGACAGCAGTCGATTGTTCTCTGTGTTCAGTGGCAGAAGAAGAAATAATTTAACTTGGAGCAAAGAAAACTTAAAGTTTAGACACTAAAAAACTCACACCAAGAAAAACCCCCAAACACCCCCACCCCTATATTTCTCACTAAAACAGATACCAGGGAAGTTGCAGAAATTTTCACTGGAGACATCTATGGAAAGGTTAAACTAACACCTGTGCAGTGAGGAAAGGTGTAATTGATCTTGCCTCAATGCCAACATAGGAAGTAGATTATCTGTAGAGGCTCATTCTAGCCCTCTGCTCTGCAATACCAGCAACAAACTTTCAAAATGACTTCTTCATGCATTTTTAATTGCATTTTAATTTTTGCCCTCATATAGCTTGAGACAAGTATAAATAAATAAAAAAAAAAAGCTGCATCTAAGAAATCAGAAATTACATGTTTTCCATTTTTCCAGTGTAATAAAAAGATGTAAAAGTTCCAAATCGGAATAGATATGTGTTAAGCTATACAGTTGTGCCAATAAATATGTATGGGTGTCGCATCCCCTTTTGCTTTGCCAAAAATAGCACCAAATTATGCCAACCAATGAGAAGCTATGTTTCATTAGGAAATGAACTTTAAAATACAAAATTAAAATGTGTTTCTTAAATCAAGATTTCCTGCTTGTTGATTTAAATCATGATTAAAATGGGTGATTTAAATCAACCATCCTGAACAAAATACACATCTTTCTCAAGTCTTGAGGGTACTTCTACAGGAGAAGACAGTGGTACCCTAAAGATGAGTCAGATAATTCTAGTTTCTACTGCTCTGCTCTTTCTTCAGCTAAGGGGTCCTATCATATTCATCTTCTCTGAAGAAAAAAGCAATTTACATGTCCAAGCCCGACACCCCCTGTCCTTTTCATTACCCCACTTTGGACCTTGTGCCTGCACAGTTCCCCTGCCCAAGGAGCATCATCAAGACATTTCAAGCCGACACAGAATCAATCTCAAACTTCCCTGCGACAATTATAATCAGATCCTCCCTGGATGCAAATAGTGTTTCTGAGCGTGGGCTCCAATCATGGCTTGTGAATAATTACACCAGGATTTCAAAAGCTGCCTTCAAGAACAAGTGGAATGTGGAATCAACATGCCTTCTCACATGGCTGGAAGTACACAGACACGAAAGGAACTGCCTGCCAGCAAGACACAGTGCAGAGGGCTCCAAAGACCTCATTACAAACAGATACTGGATATTTCATCCCAGAGCTGTGGCTGTGGCTTGTGTCAGAGAGGCACTACACCTTCACCAGACCACAGCCACTTTTAGGGCAATCTTGAACATTTCAGCCAGGGGTGGCTGAGCATCTTGTCTAAGGCTTTTTGCCTCCTTGTTCCCATCCCAGCAGATGCTGCTCAATGGGCAGGGCAGCTTGGTATTTATTAGCCACAGAGTGGAGTTGTTCTAAGTGAACTTCAGCCTAAGCCTAAAGGAGTCATAAGGTTTATGGGCTGAGTTCTGGAAATGCCACTATGAGCTAGAGCCATACCTCACATGTTTGGGCGACACACTGCCAAAACCAGTCACTGGCTCCAGGAACATACACAGCCAGGTACTTTCATCTGTGGTTCAGCCCCACAAAGTAAAGTCACAAAAACAACAGAAGCACACTGCCAGGCATCACATTCCTCAGCCACAGTCTAGAGCATCAGGGTGCCACGAAAGTTGGTGTGGCTCCATGTTTCTGCAGAATGTTTCGGTTCATGGATGGGCAGACCATGTCTCCAAGGTCATGTTGGAAGCAGTTCCCCTCCAGAGCTCTGAAGAGAATCCCAGACTCCAGAGACCCTGTGATTTTCAGACTATTGGGCCAAGAACACCACCAGAGGTGCAAAACACTGGTGTTTCAGCATGTGCTTGTCTGTCAGAAGTAGGCTGAATGCCAGTTCATTTTCCTGGGCCCATAGATACAGAAGGGACTGAGATAGAAAACAAAGCCCTAAGTGGGCACCCCGGGCCAGGACACCTCCCAGCTTTCTCTTTTCTCCAAATCAAAGATCAACCTGTAGTTCCAAAAGTTACACAAATGGCTTCCACCATTTTTATTTATGTACTTACCTAACTGATCTGAGCTACAGAGGAACAGAAAGCTAGCAAGGAAGCAGAACTTCAGTTATTGTGAAGCCAGAACTGTCAACTCTCCAGTCAACACAGGTACAGATCCAGCCTTACCTGACTGACTTCTGTGGGTCATAAGGAACATCCCAGTGGCAGAATCTGCTTTCAGTATATAAGAAGTGGAGGAAGAAACCCTGAGCTAACAATAAAAACTTCCCAGCAACAATGCACGAACTGGAGACAACTCAGCTCAACACAATAGCTCTAGGAATCACGATGTTCTCAACCCCAACTAGCCCATCCAGGAAGGAAATGCCTCATGACCATTTTAACTGCCTTGGAGGTGGCAATTTCAGAGAAACAGGAGTAGGAGTAGGAAAAGGCACCAGCAAGGATGGAGGTGGAAAGGAGAAACAAGGACAAATCGAAAGAAATAACCAGAGCTCTCAGAGGGAGCAGAAAACCCAGAATCAACTTGAAATTTTCTCAGCACATACTGAAATTTCATCAGAAACAAAGCAATTCAACCAAATGACATTTCAGCAGGAACACACCAAAATGAAATCAGGATTTCACCACCCCCACCAAAATTTGACATTTTATCTGGTTAAAAATCAAAGAACTGTCAAGATTTTGATTTTTTTTCCTTCTTTCTTTGTTCTTACTCTTGCCATTAAATGCAATAGAAAGAATGGCATCCAAGTAGGATTCACCTGCCTTTCCCTTCCCACCTATTCTAACTTGCCAACACATCCTTTTTTAAACAAAATATAGAGTCTGTGAAATGAAAAGCTAACTTCTGCTAAAAATTGTATTTGCAAAAAGTCAAGGAATCTCTAAATATGAGTACAGAATAGAAAGACTACAAAAATATTACTAAAAACAACCTTTAAGCTTCAAGAGAAGTTTCTGTTTGGTACAAGGGAACCCTTGGCATTTTCTTCTTCACATTGACTGCTATATTGGGCTTTTTCAGGGTTTTTTGCTGGTTTAACATCTTCCATTTCCATTAAGCTGGACAGCACAACAGGGCACTGGGCAAGTAAGACTCGGGATTTCCAGCTTTGGCTCAAAAGCCAAAATCTGTTGCTGACTGCTTGGGTAGTACAGCACAGAGAGGCCAGAGTGAGCTTTAAAAACAAATTCAACACCTTCCACAGGGCATCTCTTTCCATCTGTCATCCCAAGCAATTCTGCTCGCAGCACGAGAGGCAGGCCAACACCTAAGCATGTTTTGCAGATCCTCCTGTGATTTTGCAAACTCACCCCACAAGGAAACCGACAATGAGCTACAGCCTAGTCTCCCTCTCCTTCTCTGAGCAAGCAAACTGCCTGGCCCCGGATTCTGTCATTAGAGACAGGAGTCGTTAAGAATTCATGCCCACTGCCAACACTGCATTTTTTGGAGAGGTCCTGCACTCAGGCAGAACTAATGAGCAGGCAAAGCAAGAGAACGGCAGTTAAAGCAAAAAACACGCACACAAATACAGCCAAAATGAGAATGCAGACTTATCTGTAGGTCTTCTCCCCTCCAAGGTACTTCAGCAGCATCACATAATGAAATGTTTACCCAGGGGAAAGGATGATTGTCATACCTGTTATACGGATGGGGAGACTGAGGTAGGAAGGATCTAACTACCCAGATGTGGAGGGATGTGCTCGAACTGGGGCTGGATTGGAAAGGACTGATCCTGACATATATATTCAGCCAAGGAGACCACAAGGTGAAGAGAGTACCTTTGCCTAGATGGCTCTGAAGGCGGCAAATTCTCAGCTGTAAAAATAGGCCAGATAATACCTGTCTGAAGGGGATTTACCCTGTCGTACTTGCAAAATACTTTGCAGTCATTGGACAAAGGATTTTATCAAAATTCAGCCAGAGCCTGGAGGAGATATAACTTCTCCCTCTTTCAGCTATTGCAAAAAAATCCTGCTGGTTTCTGGGAGCAGAAGACAGTGCTTCTTCCTGCATTTCTGTGCCTAACAGCCATCCTGTGGAGCATGTGCTTACCACTAATAAGAACCCTAACTGCAATGGAAGAGCAGAGGACTTAATCACATATAGAAATAGGACATGCAGAGAAAGGATTCACAGAGGAACAGGCTCCCTTTACGCTCATAGAGCAGTTTACACAACGAATGACGCTCTTCAATGTATACACTTCCATGTACAGCTTTACTGAATTGTGGCTGCTGGAGAATTGTAACTAAAGTATTTCTCACTCACATCTGTTTATGTTGTAAGCCATAATGTTACAGCAGCATTTATTCCTTTTTCCCTTTCTCTTCTCCTGCCTGCTTTTTCCCCAAGCATCCAATTTTTTAGGCCTATAACCCTGAAAATGATGAAAGCCTCCCATTGATTTCAATTGGCTTTTGTTTAAGGCCTTGATAGCAGAGAGAAAAATTGAATGATCATTCATTGAACGAGACAGATTTGGCCCAGCTCCCCAGCTGGTGTAAATCAGCATGAGCCCATGGAGCTCAGAGGCTCCCTGCCCTCTGCTGATGACTTACCCCACTTCTGTACACATAAGGAATTTTAATGATGCTGTCTGGCGTTGTCGGCACATGGACACAGCGCGCAGATTTTAATGCTGCTCAACAGCTCCACCTCATTCGCTTTCAGGACACCCCGTGCCATTGGGTAGAATACAGTGTTTGTACCCCTTCCCTGGGGTACAAGCCTTTCCACTGCCACCATAAGGTATCCCAGTCTACTGGATCTTTACTTCTAGCAAAAGGTAAGCACACTGCTAATCCCTGTATTCAAATCAGGATGCTCTCGACACATTACACTAATACACACACCAATGGAGTGTGGTATAGGAATGATAAGGAACAGGCAACTGTTTATGTACTTATTTTGCCTCCTTGCCTTTCCTTACTCACCAGAGGGAATTAACTCACCTAAGCCAAGAGGAGGCAGCTTGTATTGGCAGCAAGGTAAAAGACACAGGGAGGCTTTACAGCAGCACATGCCTGAGGCAAGGCAAAAGGTATACCAAGCACAACTCCTAAACCATGCTGCTGCTGGAAATCCCCTGGAATTAAGCTTCCCCCCATGATGCAAGTATTCCTTCTCTCTGTAGTTCACCTTAGGCCTGTCCAACCTGAGCAAGGTGCTCCTGAGAGGAGCAGGCAGAAATCACAAGGGGATATGGTACACCACATGACTGCCATCTCAGGGTTAGCAGTTGATCTGGGATCTGAATGGGGAGATGAGACTGGGACAAAACTAGTCAAGCCTCTGCCAAAATGTGCTTTCCCGTGAGTTTTCACACACCTGATTAGAAACATACTGCAAAAGAGAGTCTGGAAAAGCAAGAACCATTTGTTTACAAGCATCCAGCACTGACCAGCTGGATCTTTCTTCCCTCAGAGAAGAGATTAGTATAGTAGTCTAGAAAAGGAAGGGAAAAGCCAAAGCAAAGAAATGATCAAGCTAACAAGAGGAAAATCTCTGTCTGGCAGGTCTCTTGCTCACCTTGATTAGTTGAGCAGGATATAGACATAAAATTACAATTGCTTCCTCCATTCCCCCTTGCCCCCCCTTTGTGTGGGGAAGATGTTAAAAATGTCAGGCTTGATTTACCCTGACACTCTGACTGACTCACGACAGCTATAAATCCTCCTCACCAAACACAATCTCCTCTACCTGCTGCACAGCTGCAGATGGCAGGGGGAGGAGGTAGGGAAACATGGTCTCCCCCTCTCACTGTGCACATCAAGGCCAATAACTTCTTGTTTCACCCACCTCAAAAGAGGAGACAGGCAGCTTTTGTTCAGGTTGCTCATGCTTTTGCGTGAGTGTGGTTTAAACAAGGCCATGCGATATCTCTTTCGCTTTGCAGCTGTCTCTGTTCATTTTTATTAACACAAGAATCCGGGTATGTGCTGGAGCACACACGTTCAGCTCAATCTGACCACTGCCAACTGCATTACAGCTCCATTTCACCAGGGTGATTAGCACCAAAAGGAGAAGAAAGTAATATATATAAATGCCAGCCTACCCTTGTGCAAACTTCCAGGCAAGAGAAGCACAGAAGGCAATAGCTAAAGTGTGTTTTGGATAGAATAGCAATAGAAAGCTCTAGCCAGGAGGCAAGAAAAAAGGGTGGTTAAAAGGAGAGAGAAAAAGATCTAATAGGAGAAGCAGATGCAGTGCAGTCTGGGATATAGTTCTGGCATGTCTCCAGAGGCCAAAGCAGCTCCTACAGGATGGAGGTTTTCTTTTAAAAACACTAATGGGCTGATTTGCAGAGCTGCCTGGCTCTCAGGTCTCCCACAGAAACTACTCCTCAAACATCATTAACATGTGTACACTGCTGAGAAAGCCTTCCAAACATGACCCTGCAGCCACGCTGCCTGACTGTGGGAGCCGACACAAACAGTACCTAAACGAGACGAAGAGGATCTGCCTTCCCTTGCCCAAGATTCACACGCTGGTGTTTGTTGTGGCACTGTCACATCTCATAGCCGGTATGAGACTCCCATGTTTGGCTTTTACCTCTCAGGCTACTGCTGGGTTTCAGTCTCACTGGCTTGTGGTGTCTTCCACATCTCTGAGCCCAGATACTTCTGGTGAGAACCATGACGTAGCCCAACATCATCGTTCTTCCTTTATCATCTGCTCTATGCTTCCTCATCCAGTACACAAGGCCTCACATGGTGGGAGAAGACTCTGGGGATATTCATCCCTGAGTAAAGAAAGTGCTGTCAGTCAAACCACAGCAGCTACAGCCTCCAACACTCAGCCTCTGAGCCCCCATTTCAAGACTAGAGGAAATAGCAGGCATAAGAACATGGCCATGCCAAGGGGAGGAGGAAGGAAGCAAGTGAGTGATGAGGTATCTATGGCATTTTTCTTGCTGCAAATCCTTTTGTTATGTTCAGCATCTCCAGGGATCTGCCTTTCATGACAGTTCAGTCCCACTTCACATCTATTCTCCTCTTTTGGACTTCACAGCAGCACATGGCAATGAAATACCTGCATAATTATGCTCATCAGAAAAATGGTCTTCCCTTCCTTTTCTTTAAACCTTCAGCTTAATGAGTTCACCAACTAACCCTCAGGAACTGAATCACAAAAGACTGCAAACAAGCACCTGTGTCATCTTTTTTACTCCACTCTGGACTGTATGTGGCTTGATCACACCCCTCTACCAGCTGCCTCTTAACTGACACATCCCTGCCTGATTAAACTCTCCTTGTGTGGATGCTCCTCTGTACTTTTATATCTCTTTGAGGTTTCCTATGCCCTTTCCAAGAGAACGTAGTCATGACTCCAATGATGGCAATTTAAGAGACCTTCATTCTCAACCCCCTGGTAACACATCTAATGCTTGGGTTTGATCACCGCTGAACATGGGTGAGACATCTAAAACCCATGCCAATGTTGGCAGAGAGTTGGCCACCATGCAGAGCTACTGGTGGAGCCCAGCATCCCCTTGCCATGACTATTCCAGATACTGAAGGAGCAACAAACTTGTTGACGTTGCTGGAAGGACACTTTGCCAAATTACTGGAGGAACCAACAGGACATATTCTGGAGCTTGGAGCGGCTTGTATTTACTAGAACAACCACTACCAAATTTATATCTTATCTACAAAAACAAACCCAGAAACCTCTCCACCCCAAGAGGGAGAAAATAACACTTGCAAAGTACAACACAATAATACTCAGTGACATTGGCATGCTGAGCTCCCTTTCGCAATCTCCTGGTTAAGAAAAATTCCCCTAAAATGTGCTGCTTTTGTTTATCACACACACACAGCTGGAACTCTTGTGATAGGAAATCCGTTTCTCTGTAGTTATTTATAAACTCTCCTTCCCAATAGTCAGTAGCTTCATAAACTAAAGCAGATCAATACACCTGAAAAGTTAGAGGTAGATCAGAGGGAATTAGATGTCATTGGTGTACATGTCTTTAGAAATCAGAAAAGAAGAGCCGATCAAAATGTGTAGGTCAAAAAGCCTTTTGGGTGTTTGCTTGTTGTTTTGGGGGTTTTTGGATTTGGGTTGGTTTGTTTGGGTTTTGTGGGTGGTTTGTTTTTTTTTCAATCAGGTATTTTCCCCATTTCCAAATAAATTTTTCTACATATTGGACATGGGGGGTTGAAAAAAATGCAAACAAAACCCCCCAAACTATTTTGTATTTTTTTTCTCATCCCCAAATCCAAGGAATTTCCCATTAAAAAATGGCAGAAAACAAACTTACCATGAGTTTGGGGGATGGGAAGGGAGAAATCTGACATGAGTTGGTTTGTCTCAAGTCTTATTTTCATCAATTTTTCACTCAAATCCAGTCACTGCTTCAGAAAAAAAGGAAAAGAAAAAGCACTCTTTTTTCAGCAGAAGCACCGCAGCTTCTCCACAGACATGGTTATTCTTCATGTGCAAAAAACTTGCACGCTTCAGGCTGCTTAGACAGACCGGAGATCACCTCCAGCCATGGGAATGCGAACACAGCACCAGGGTTTCTCTTCTGTGAAGCCAGAAACCGAGTCCAACTCTCCAAGTTGCCTCTGAGCCACTTCCCCAGGCTGTCTGTAATCTAAATCAAATCACACCTGACTTCAGGCCAAGTTCAGGAAACTTGATTATCTTTCTCCCCCTATCCGATGGGAGATGGAAGGTTGAGGGGAAAGAGAATGGAGGAGTGAAAAATTAACACAAGCACTTAAGATGTTATGAAACTGCAATATGCATCTCTAGCCTGCCCTCTGGTCCTCACGCCCATACATTATTTAACAGAAAAGAAAGCATAAATGAGCCAGAACAATAGCTAGAGGGAGGGAGAGGAATACATATATATATATGTATATATATAAATAAAATTCCTTAAACCATGTCCATTAGTTTTGTTTCTTATTTAGGATACTGCATTAATCATGTTAATATTTTACAGCCGGGCTGTACACTTTAGCCATTACTTTAATCAAACCCATCAGCGTACCCAAGAACGCACTACCAGGTGGGAATAGCTGCTACCCCTTGCTGTTAATTACTTTGCATTTTACAGCAATCAGCAGCAGGGGCTGAGATCATAATAAATTCATGACTTATGGGTCCATAAAATCATTACCGTAGGAAAATATGTTTTATCAGGCATTCGTCGGGCTGCTGCTCAGAGAGAGATTTCTTGAAGGAAATGACACCCATGAAATTAAACCAATCCTTGCAGTCAGCAGAAATGCTAATGTGGGCACAAACAGAGCTGAGGTTTGTGCGGAGCAGAGAGGTGGGGAGAGCAGAGGGAGGGAAAGACAGAAGGACTTTGCCAGCCTGAAAGAAGGGGAGGAGAAGCCAGCTCCCACCAGGACAGGCAGGACAGAGGGAGAACAGGGCACTGGAGAGAAAGAGAAGAACCGAAAGCAGGATGCAGATCTGCTAAGGGGTCAGCACCATCACTACCACAGTATGAACCTGTAGGAACATTGCTCTATGGGGCATCTGAGCACAGGGACATAAAAGGAGAAGTTACTCTCACCCTCCTATGAGGAAGGAGCCTTTCAGCACTGACGAGTTGATGTACAGCAGCTTCAAAAGTCCATATTCCCTTTCTGGTGGCAGTTTTCCAGAAGGGAACACAACATATTCATGACTAATCACAAAAGCTCTTCACTTAAATGATACGCCTGTGGCTTTGCACATAGGTAACGACAGCTTGGCCTGAACTTCCTATCCCCAAATAGTGTTATCTGAATCCAGAAGCTTTAATTCAATCACCTAAAGGCCCACACAGATTACATGGGACATTACAGATGTGATCAGTGCAGGACCTATTCTGCACTGAGCATGGCAATGCCATCACAGTAAAATCAAGAGAGACAGTGAAATCAAGCAGTGTCAAATTGACATAAAGCAGCAATAAAGAAGCCTCAGGATTTAAGAAGCATGAAAGGAGCCTAAATGAACTTGCTGAATATTTTCTGAGTCTCTTCTGCACTCACATAAAATCCCATGGCACTTCCAGAGTCATTAGCCCTGCCAGTTCCTAAAAACCAAACAATGAGTTCACTTTTATATTTTTTTTCTAATTTTGTTTTCAATCTAAGACCAACTGAGTTTTCTTTGGCAAGAAGCCACCAGCTCTTTAGAGCTCTTGTGTTTCTTGGCCTGTGAAAATGAAAAAGTGAAATGCCAACTAGAAAATTCCCCCAAAGTGTTAAATTGGCCAAGCCCTTGTTTTTTACTGTTTGTTTCACTTTGAAAATACTATGGAAGCTCAGTCATATCTGGTTTGTTTGGTTTATTTGCCTCTTCCAATTACACTGTGCAAACAAGGAACATTATTTAGTGTTATTTAAGCATGAAATTATAACAGATAATTTTAAATATCAAAGTCCTAAAAATAAATCTTTCTATCAAGGCACAGCAGGTCTAGATCTACTAGTTTGTTAACATGAAGCAGGGTGGGCAGATGGCAGATAAACTACGGTGAAGAGCTTGCTGCGTACAAGATTTGTTGCTTTCCTTTCTGGGGATCATGAAAACCTGGGCAGCCCAGCTCTAGAACCACACTGCTGGGGCTGGTATCAGAAGGGACATGGCAGCAGAACAGCACTGTGGCCGAAGCATGCCTGATGTCCCCAAAACATCATCCTGCACAGTGCCCTGGGCTCTTCAACTTCTACACAGCTCAGAGGAGTCAGCTGACATCCCCAGGGGAGACCTCCTTGGGTCTCCCCTCTGTGATATGTGGTCTGTAAAGAGGCGTTTTGATATTCCTTCAGAAGTAACAGCCCAGGAGGTTTTCCTACAAGTATGTGTGCAGCCCCCAACACAGCCCTGTGTGGTACCTACACCCCCATCCCAGAGAATGGGTCCCAACACCCTTACAGTTAAACAAGGACTCTTCAACAGACCATATCATGGTTCCCTCTCCAGGCACTGTACCTGGATTTCTTTCCCTTCAAATCTAAGGAGACATGGGACAACACAGAGAGAGATCAGCCCAAGCCAGCCAAAGGAAGTCATGGACCTACACCATTGGAGATGCTCCCAGGTCTAGTTTAAACTCATCAGAGATTTCATACTACAGGCAAATGAGCCAGCACCATGCACAAACAACAGGCCCTAGACTACACTAGCCTGATGCCAACCTTCATCTGGCTTCCACCTACCTTGTACTACATCAGAATGTCCTTAGCATCATATCTGGGGCCTCAGCAGAAATGCTTATGCCAAACTTTCTGTTTAGCCCCAGCAACCACACAAGACAACCACAACCCCATTCCGCAGCCCCATACGTGAGCTCCCCACAGGCTTCAGTAGAGCTGCCCAGCCCTTTCCCTTCCTTCTGGACCAGTGGTAGTCAGAGGTGACATGCAAACTCTTGTGTAGAACAAACTGTGGGTACAAACAGGTTGTGGTGGAGCTCTGCTGTCCCCAGACATACTGTTTTTGCTTTGCAAGCTGTCTTTACCTTAAGAAACCCCAATCACTCTAATCCCTGGGAGAAAACTACTCCAACCACAGCCCAGACAGCTGCTCACTGCTCAGCATCACTGGCCTGGCTTCAGATCTGGCTGAGAGGAAGCAAGGAGGAACCAAGACCTAGAGCCAGATGCTTCATCAGCCCCTCAGGAGCTCCTAACCCCCTGAGGACAAGCAAGCCACAGCCTCTGTGCAGTACGCTATTTTTCTTTGGGTTTGGCACCTCTAGTTTAACCCTTCTCTATCTCCCCAAAAGACAGCAATAATCCAGGCCACACTTCAAGATGTCTCTGTATAAGCCCTCCCCAAGATTCAGAAGGGCAACAAAGCACAATGAGCTCTAACAGTCTTCTAATATCTAAAGGGGGCCTACAAGAAATCTGGAGAGGGACTTCTTACAACGGCAGATACAAGACAAAGGGCAATGGCTTTAAACTGACAGAGGGGAGATTTAGATTAGACATTAGGAAGAGATTTTTCACTGTGAGGGTACTGAGGCGCTGGCAGGGGTTGCCCAGAGAAGCTGTGGCTGCCCCCTCCCTGGAAGTGTTCAAGGTCAAGTTGGATGGGGCTTGGAGCAACCTGGTCTAATGCAAGGTGTCCCTGCCCACAGCAGGGGGGGTGGAACTGAATGAGCTTTGAGGCTCCTTCTAACCCAAACCCTTCTATGAATCACAAAACACTTGCCAAAAAGAACCACCACACTCCAGGCAAACCTACCTTCACCCTCAAGCAATCAGGCCAAAGTACCTGAACTACTCCTCTGTGTGGCACAGGGCTGGACCCTCATCTTTTTGCTACCCTGTAGCAGGTTCCAGGTTGGCTGTTACTATTGAGGCTATTAAGTAACCTCATCTGACAGGTACAGCAGCCTGGAGATTTCCCTGTTACGGTGCTGCCCGGCTATAAATATCCTTTTCTTCTTCAGGGAAAGTGTGTCTGACCTGAAGTGTATGAAGCTTCCTGACAGGCTGGAAAAAGGGAATAGAAGAGGTTTAAATGTCACCTAAAACAATCTTCATTTTCTTTTCTAAATTTGCAAAGCTCCCCCAGTCACTGGAGTGAGGCATTGCCTGTTTGAAGTTCAGCCTGAAAATCCTTTTGCAAAATATTTGCTGAAACACAATAACGTTGGAATTGGAGGGGATTAAAACTGCTTCTGTCCATGCCCCATCCCATTGAAGCCCCTCCTTAAGAGGGTTTCTGTAGAAGAAGTGACTTGTGTCCCTATGTCTTGAAGGCACAACACAAAAGAGAAAGAAATAAAAACATAAAGTTCCTAACATCACTATTATTGAAATGCCTCATTTGACATTTTGACTGTTTCAATTAGCTAACAAGGAACGCTTCACTTAATCCACCCTCAGATACGGAAAGAAACTCAGTCTTTCCCTTCCCCCATCCCAGATCCCTCCTGGCAGCTACTTCCCAGCCTCTGGAGAAATCCCAGTCCGGGTGACAGCTCCTGTCCCAGGGGGAAGCCATCAAGCCAGAGCCTACCCAGCCCAATGCCAGCTGACATTAAGGAGCATCCTTCCCCCAAACTATATGCGCCTTCAAACACAGCATCAGAAATTCTGGAGAGAAAGCAAAAGGGCACCCCAAAAAGTACCAGCTGGTGCCTTTTCTTACCATTTCAGGAAACACAACACTAACATGGTGCTGGTTTAGACCAAAGAGATGGCTTCTCTCCCTCATTAGAATTAATCAACTAGGATCCCTTACTGTTTTGAACTGCAGAAAGCTGAAAAATTACCCACAATGATTTGGTACCCACAAGGAAGGATGAAACACTTCAGAAACATTCCCCACTTCCTGCACACAGTCCTGGGCTAATTCGATTGGGTTCATTTTATTTCTCCAAGATTTACCTGCCGCTATAATTTTACACCAAGGAAGCTGAAGTGCTGGAAGCATTCCTGTTGGCACATGTAATGGCCGGAGCTTTCCTCCACAAAACATTTTACAACCTTTAAGCACACACACATAACCTCTCCATCCCACGGGTGAGCTGCTGCATGCTGCTGGCTGCAAGGGGGACTCATGGCCATTACAGAGGAGACACTACACACTCCATAAAGTCAGGGTGATCGCCTTCAGCTGGGGGAGCTCCCAGGAAGATTGATTACCCTACGAGGAGCACTTCACTTGCCTTGGGCAGAAAGGCAATTCACCAGCTCTTCTGTGGCCTGACTTTCACAAGACAGCTCTCCAGGCACTACCAGGAGTATTTTCTCTCACATCTGGGGGGGGGGGGGGGGGGGAGGACAACCGCCGGGGGGG
>NDXB01022481.1:39788-51155 GCA_002631895.1 Agapornis roseicollis
CGGGGGGGGGGGGGGGGGGGGGGGAGGAGGAAAGCAAGGAAGGGATGACACATGCAAAGCCGCACAGATGTTTAATGTCCATAGGATAACACATTAGCCCAAAAAATGGGGTTTTGGAGGTGGTAGGCTCTTACAGACCTCAATCAGAAAATCTTGTCTACAATTTGTACCTGCTCGAGGGGATCAAGAAACCAAGAACAAGAAGTGGATTTAAGTGCAGAGAACTACCAAGGACTCCACCTGCTCTGACTACAAGGACTTTCATATGTCCAAACTGGCAGGCCTGGAATCTAGCAGACTGGAGTAGGAGCTGCCTAAGCAATGTAGAGGCAAGGTATCAAGAGTCAGTAAATGCCCTTTTTTGGCCTAAGACCCAGGCTTCTCCCATTTTCCCATAAAGAAGGCTTATCACAAGTGAATGAGACAAATCCTGCCCATTTTATGCCAACCATGACCTCAATCTGCTTGTTCTGTCCCAACCAAGGGCAACACTCTCCATCAGAGACTGAAATCGTGCCCATTTGGAATAGCCTTTTCCATTGCTACTTTAATAACTCCCATAACCCTTGCTTGTCATAAGTATGTTAGCAAGAGATGTAATTTCCTCTGTGCATGAGGAAAAACTAAAACAAACACAAGTGTTTCTGGGCTCACCTTCCTCAGTACAGCCTGCCTTCCCTTTGCACAGAAACCAGCCACTTCCTAAGAGCTGTGCCAGATGCCCTCAGCTCCTAAATACAAAGTTAGTTTCCATCACATGGCTCTTCTCAGCAAAAGGCTTCTGTCATAGTTCAGGAAAGCATTTGAGTGCCAAGCAGCACGTAACTGAGTGCAAGTCTGTGTTCCAGCAGAAAAAGTAGCTTATAGAGAAGCAAGAAGGCTTTGTGGGAAACTAGCCCTAATCCTCTTCTAAAATATCCTGGCTATCTTTGAGCTCCTAGACCAACAAAAGGCATACAGACCATCATAAATCACACTAGCAAGAAACCATATGTCCCTGAGTCCAGCCTCTGAGCAGTGAGAGAGTTGCATCATGATCACTCTTGCTCAGCTTCATTTTAAACTAGGCCCAGTGCTTTCCTGCTCTACAGCCAATGAAAGGGATCAGCAGCTTTCAGCTCTAACATGCAGGAGCCTCCTGCTTGTCACCAGCCTCCAAAGTTCATGGACAGCCCACAACTAGCTGTCTTTGTGCCAAGATCTGCTTATTCTAAATAGTTTTTCTCCCTACTGACTACTTCTCTTCCAATATACACACACAACATACCACATCTCAGCCTTGATCTTGTGAAGCCAAACTCCAAGCATGATGGGATCTTCACACACCCTCTGTGGACTCCTTTATACCTGCTCCCATCTGACTTCAAAAGTCTTCAGAGAGGGCGGCCAAAGCAACTCTGTTACTCCTGATGTGGTCCCATCAAACTAGCTGACAGCAGTGCTAACACTTCCTCCAGCCCACCAGGAACATCTCACTGGGCTTCCTCCAATCCCTGTTACTTCAGCATTGGCTGCATCTCATCATTTTTGATACCTCAAATTCTTTGGAGAAAACACTGACCAGAAAGTTATGCAGGTCCCAGCAGAGACTGAGACTCGACTGTCCTCTGGCTTCACTGGTCAGGCAAAGAGAAGAAACAAATGCAGGAGACCTAGGCAGGATAACCAAATCCTCTCCAGGGACTGGAGGAAAGTGGCCTGGCAAAAAAACAAAAAAGAGACTAAATTTCCTATATCACCCCTGAAACAGATTATCCCTCCAGGGCAGATCTCATTTCTTCTGCGTGGTGACGCTCAGGCACCCTAACCTGCATGACAAGAAAGCCCCATGCACCTGGGGCATGAATTTCTGTCACCTCTTCCCCAGCATGGGCAGTATAAAATCTATTCAGACAGGGCTGGCTCACCCTAGCTTTGCTCCTCTGCTTCCCAACCACAGAAAGGCAGGGTGGACAGCTGGAAAGGTCCTTCATTCCTGGGAAAGGCAGCTGAAGTCCCAGCAGCTCAGCCCAGCACCTGAGAGCTACCTTATCC
Organism: Agapornis roseicollis; assembly: GCA_002631895.1. Lineage (NCBI taxonomy): Eukaryota > Metazoa > Chordata > Aves > Psittaciformes > Psittacidae > Agapornis > Agapornis roseicollis. The sequence goes on from NDXB01022481.1 coordinate 41,823, forward strand.
ACAAATAGAGCTGTCCCTTAATGAAAAAAAGCATCACTGTGGCTGCAGAAGGGATCTGGCAACAACTTCTCCCTCTCAGACAATTGCCCAGATGATCCAGAGGCACAAAGTACCTGATGCATCCCAACCAGAGGCACCTCTATTAATCACAGCGCTCTGCAGTTAAAGTTATTTAATTCAGAGGTGAGAGAAGCTGCTCAGCTGTTTATGTCCAAGGGTTAAACTTGCCCCAGCCGCACACTAAACACATTTTTTACAATCTGGCAGTGATCCTTGCCTATTAAGCATCTCTGGCTTCAGAGAAGAGGTATTGATTTATTTCACTTTTATGGCTGGAGGTATTTATTCCTATTTGCTTTCTCACTTTTTCACCTCAGCTGGGGTGGGGGATTGAGGAGGAGAAAGAACAAAATTATAAGGCTGGTGGAGCTAAGAGGTGATGACTCCTGGTTTTCTGATGGAGGGCACAAAGGCTGGGACGAGGGAGGTGAGGACCAGCTCCTGGGCTACACCAGCCTTTGTCACAGCTTTTATTTTTATGATGAAAAAAGGCAAACATGTGGCTGGAAGAAAAGGAAATCACATCAAACTTCAGAAGGAAGGTTCCTATCGAAGTTGTGTCCCCATAGGGTGCTCTGTGAGTTAGAGCTTGATTGATTTGTACCAGCTAAGGACCTCAGCAAATATCTCCTGTGGGAAGAATGTCAATGCTTTCCCATATCTTAAAGCCAATCAGGAAAGGAAGATAAAACCATACTGCTTCAAGAGAGGAGTATAGACTAGCAACCCTGATTTTAACCCATTCCCCATACTGCTGCAAACACCCACTTCCAGGCAAGGCTCCTAGACAGGGCCCCCACTCCAGTTTCTAACGTTCTTTTTCGATCTCCTCTTGCTGTAACTGCTGTTGGAAGGTGGCTGGCTTTGTTCTGTGGGGCCAAACAAATGCATTTGCACCCTTCCAGATGTTTCTTTGCACACAGGTGACATGCCATGAGATGCCTGGGGATGTGATGAAAGCAACAGGAGGACAGTTTAGACCACTCCAAGGCAGCAGATGATCTGGCTCATTGTATGACCCCCATCTCACATGCCCAGATTGTTCTGCCTCCTAGGTGGGAGTTTGCTTCTCAGAAATGCCAAAAATTCACTCACAAAAACCAGAGGTAAACAAACAAACAAAAAACCTCTATCAAACAAACCCACCAATAACAACCACCAAAAAAACCCCAAAACACCCAAAACCAACCAACAACAACAAATCCCAAACATGTTCATTTTCAGCAGCATCCAACGTCAATGCATCAGCCTTAAGCTCTGTCACAGAAACTTCTCATGACACAGGACCAGACAGAGCATCCTGCTTTCCTGTGACTGCCTGCACTATTTTGGTAGCAGGTGACTTTGGGGAGAGGATGCCCTCCACTCCTATGTGCATGCAATGCAAATGCAACGCAAGCCTGTAGTCTGTAGGCACAACATTAGGATTTCTGGAAACAGTTCATGTCACAGTTCCTGAACTCCCTCAGCATGGGACATGGGGACAGAAAATGAAAAAGGGCCTAGCTGAAGCACTGAAAGTTCAGAGAAGAGGGGGAAGCAAGTGCCAGGGACTCTGGAGAGAAGAGCAGGGGTACCTGGAATAAGAGACATGGAGCAGGTCTTGTTGCAGCAGGGAGAGATGAGGGCGGTTTGAGGGAGGTGGGAGGTGCGTTTTGGAAGCTCTGAGGTGAGACTGTTTGGGGACTTGGGACTCTGTACAGAGCAGTAACAGCCCTGGAGTACAGCATCCCAAGTCAGGGCCTGTGGTCAGGGACTGAAAAAGAACCCCAAAACAGTAATAATTTCTGGGCAAAGTTAGGAGCCACTCAAAGATCCCTTCTGTGCACCCAACTAAACCTGCAAAATCCAGGGTCTCCAATCAGCCTCAAGCTCCCGAAGATTGGAAATTCCTCTCCCTGTCAGATCCCTTATGAATCCTCCAACAATTTAGCCTAGTCTGGGGAAACTGGAGAAAGGAGTTGAGCTCCCACCCTACTCGCTTGCTTGCCATCCCTCCCTCTTCAAAGAGAAGCCCACATTTCCATTCATCAAACATGACATGCAAATGCAAGAACAAAAGGAAAAAGTGGGCAGGCAGGCTGGTGGCAGATAGCATGGGAGCTGCCACTAAGCCCAGCTGGTTCATGCTTCATTAGCATCCTCTCACCAAGCTGCGAGCACAGCCTTTCAGTCTGGCTACACACAGACAAGAGAGGGAGGAAGGGAAGGAGGCGCATTTTCCATCTGAAGCCCATCTTCCCCCTTCCAAAACCCAGCTAACCCCCACTGAGGCTTCCCTGGGCTCAAAGGTGCACTCTTGTGCTCCAGCATCTCCCACACTAGTTAAATATACCTTCAGGCAAATGTCAAGAGTGAGCCCAGTTTGAAATTTACTGTGTTGTCAAGATGACAAGTGTTCTGCCATTCTGTTAGTCCCTGCTGCCCTTCTTGTGTCTGTTCCCCTCCCCTTCTGCTTATTAGAAGCTCCGTTGATAAACCAAGGAAGGGGAGGGTTTGGGGGGGGGCTTTTTTAATCGCTTGAGTATTTTCTTAGCTTCAAAACATCAACAGCTGTGAGACTAAAAGCAGAAGAATGACGGTTTCCCTCTGATATAAATGGAGATTCAGCCCACTGCATGGTGGGTTGATAGACACAGAAGAGCCCCAATGTGCTGCAGTCATGTAGCAGTAAGCAGGAGCCCAGTCTGGAGGTCTCAGTCCCCTGGCTGCTGCAAGCTCACCCCAAATTGGTAATCCTGCCAAAGGAGCTGGGGAGCCAGTCAGCACATCCTACTGCAGCCTCACCTGCCCCAGCTTTCTCCATTCTCACCTCCTGTATGGCCTTCAAAGCACCCTGCTTCTGCCTTCCACATTATAGCCTTCACAGCCAACCCAAACTTGGGTTTACATGAGGCTAGAGCCAAAGATGGATCCAGAGTCTGGACAACACAAGCACCAACAGCACACAGCAAAGAGTGCTAACAAAGGAGCCCCTGAGTCAGGCAGGAGCACAGGCTGAGAGTCAGACATCTGGAATTCTAGAACACAGACCAGCAGCTCAGTCGTGACTGATCCCAGTACAGGACTGCAGTGAGCCATGGGACAATTTGCCTTGCAGTCTTCAGTGCTTCCCCTTTACCTTCAGTTAAGTCTGTTTGTGGCACATTCCTCCCCACATGACCCTGACAAACCTCAGGGCAAGGGGAACCAGACCCTTAACCTTTCCTCCAACAATAGCATGGGGTTTCCCTTGCATGGAGAGGCACTAAGGGTTGACTCATCTTGCCTCTCTGCAGGACAGACAAGAGAAGATCAGCAATCATAGAATTATAGAACAGTTAGGGTTGGAAAGGACCTTAAGATCATTAGTTCCAACCCCCTGCCATGGGCAGGTAAATCTAGCACATGGCTTTCCCTTTTCTGAGCTGCTTCTCAGTCCTTGTACTGCTGCGTCCTTTGGTTTCTGCTCCTGGTTTCTGGGTCCTTTAAGCTTATCAGTTAAGGATGTAGTTAACTGGCTTTGAAAATGACAAACCAAACTCCCCTTGAAAACAAGCTGGAGCAGTGAACCTTCCTACAGGCCTTTCCTATTGCATCCTTCTGCCTGGGTTCTTCACAGCAGTAAAAAAACTCTTTGCCCTGTTAGATGTGCTGGAAAGCATCTTGACTAGCAGCCCAAGCCCCTGGAAGAGCTTGCTTTAAGTCTTGGCCAAGCCACTAAATCAAAACAGCTTCAGCAGGGAAATGAATTAAGCATTCTCCTCTTTGCCTTCAAGCAAAGGCCTAGGAGTGAGGAACAGAGGCCATCTGAAACAGAAGGGACCCCACAAGACTGTCAGATATTTCTCTTGCCATGATTTACTCTTCCCATCAAGCCATACTCCAGAGTTAAGGTTCTCAATTTTCACTTATACCCTGGCTTCCTCAGAAAAAGAGGCTCATACAGCCATTCAATGTGCCTGCTAACTGTTTCCTCAGCACATGCTCCCCAGAAATTCTGGGACCAGCTGATGAAGACAGAGGTATTGCAACAAGGAGGACAAGTAGTCAGATGAGAGATTCTGCATCTTCTCAGAGCAATCTTTGCCAGCCAAAATGGTGGAGACAGATCTCCACTGACTTCAGCAACTCTCGCAGCATCTCCAAGCAGCAGCAAGTCCTGCAGCTGGGGCTGAATGGCCAGGAGAGTCTGCCTACCTTGCCTGGGCTCTTCCTGCATGGTCAATCCACTTTCCAGGATTGGCTCCTTTTCGTTCCATGAGCACACACAGCATCTGGCACAACAGGTCCCTAGTCTGAGCAGGGGCTTCTTGGTACCACTGACATAAATAACCATGATTAGCTCTTCTAAATGAGCATTCCCATCTTCTAATAAACATCGTAAAAAAGGAGAAATGAGACTTAATTCACTTTTATTGTCACAACTGACATGTTGCAAGATCTTAATTGGACTGAGAAGAGTTTCCAGTAAGAAGATGCTGTTTAACTAACTCATTAGCAGCTGCTTGACAGAAGAAAGATGCTCCAGTTTTAGGAGGTGAAAAGGAAAGACAGATCACATCACCCCATGCCCACCTGCCCATGCCCCACAGTGCATCCCCCAGATAGCCCCAGGAAGGGACCCATATTGAACAGGCACAGAGCAGACAGTGTAGCACACACTGATTCAAACATCTGCCATATGTTCCCTTTCACCAATCCACATCAGTCAATAGTGACCCCAAAAAGGGAGCTCAAATTGAAAACACTCAAATTGAAAATATTTGAGTTCTTCTCTATTCTCATTCCTATGCACTACCCACAGGATATTCAAAGGTCCCTCAACAACAAGGGCTCTTTGCAGGCTGTGCTTCAACCTCTTTACCAGCACCATTTCCACACTTGGGTCCTCATAAAGTCTTGGGAAGGAAGACAAGAAGGCAAGGAGTATAGCTCCTCACTTTTCTCCCAGAAAGCAGAGGGACAGCTTTGCATCACATATGAAAAATAAACAAATCAATCCAGGGACTGAATTAGATAAGACATCACCTCAACAAGGCAAATTTTCCAGTAAATTCTGAAACCCAGGGGCTGGAACAGAAGACACTGAGTAGTTGTCACTGCCACCCCAGCATCAGTAGCAACCGAGCATCTCGGACTCGGACAGACAGACAGCTCTGTGCCAGTTGCTCCACGCAGCATATCTGGAGCAGCGCCTGGCTGGTTTACTCGAGCTCTCTGTCCCAATGCAGATAAATTTAGTTTTCTGCTCTCACTGCCTGGGGAAGAGTAGGGAGGGGGAGCTGACATCTTTCAAATGAGACCTTAAAAATAAGCTGTCTGCACGTCTGGACATTGAATCCCAGGCAGAGCTTTGTCTGGATAAAAGAGCTCGCTCCAGCACCATAACCAGGTTGTACCCTAACCACACTGCTAACCCAGCCAAAACCAGCTGCACTTCAGTAGCGTAACAATCATGACTAGCATTTCTTGCTGTGCCTGGGATGCTGCAGGGGTGCCACCACACCATATGCTGCATACACATGCAGCAACACTCCCTGCTCTTCAATTTGTAAGGCCTTCACAGGGATCTGGAGGACAAGGGCCCAGAACAGAGCCAGGAATAAAAGTCCAGATCACGCATCTTCTGTGACCCATTCCAGTCACTAGCCCAGCTTTGCTTCCAATGAGACACTTGCTTTCCCTGCGGCTGAAAGCTGCTCTGTAAAGGCAAGTAAGCATTTGATAAAGAAAATAACAGGATGAATAAAACCATGTGTTTGTACAAGAAAGCTTTTGCTCTGATCTTTAGTGCTGCAGTATGTTTTGACCTACAATTGCAAGATTCAGCTACATCTTCCCTCCCTCCAAATGTGACAGAAGGCAAAAAGGAAGCTGCGGCTGATGCCGCAGAGCCCTGTGCTGGGATTCCAGCTGACAAACAGCATCAGCAGAGCTGCCCACACATACATGGATTAAAATCCATACCCTCCGCTCTCCTGTCACCTGCAGGAGGAAGTGCATACATACATATATACATACATTTGGGCTTGATTTTCCACTCAGACACTTGGTGAAATACCAGCACCCTCCAACAGGTTTGTATACAAGAAGAAATACACCCACGAGATATATTTCCTAATGAAGGCTGACATTTACCAGCTACCACAGATCCTACATTACCAAGAATAAAACTTACAGGCAGAACCATCTCTGCTTGGACAGGGCTGTTTTCTGCGAGCGAGCTGGCAGGGTGGAGGTGGGTGTAGACTCCAAACAGTCTCAGTAGTGATGGCATGCAGGAAATGCAGGGACTGCACAGCCACCCAACACGTATGAGGAGCTGAGGCTGGGTTTGCAAGGGGCATCTGCTCTTGTCCAGCATCCAAGTGGAGGATCAATGACTCTAAGTGGCCTCCTTAATCCAGCCTCTCCAGGCTGTCTGGCTACTACACAACCCTGTTGACTTATCAGCTCTGTGCTGATACAGAGAGAAGATGGCCACTTACCACCATTATCAAAGGCTCACAGAGCAATGAAGACCCCAGAAAGCATTATCAAACTGCTGGCATCTCACCCAGGACAGGATTTTAACTCAGATGTTTATTACAGAGAGTTTTTGCACCAGCTCCTCTTCAGCATGGGCAAGCTTTGAGCCACGCACAGGCTAAGTGCATTTTACAATAGACTCCAAACCCTCGCTGGACATGCCTCATCTGATTTACTATTGCTGCCAAGGAAGGTGGATTTATTCCCAAATTTAGCAGCTGCCAAATCAATGTGAGAGTGTTCACATGGGGATTTGCCACAAGCTTTCGTTAAGCCAGGGCAAGACATGCACACTAAACAGCCCTTTCCTTGAGAGGCATCCAGCCCACAGCAAGCAATGGCCTCACTCTGTCATGAGTTGCTCATAAGGTATCTCACTCCTGACTAAATCCAGTGTCAATCCCATTTGAAGCTGGTCATAGATGACACAGTGACAGAAGGCAAGCAGCAGACAAGGAAAAGAGGTCAGTGCTCCAAATTGTTCTTTTACACTTCAACCTTAGCTTGGCATGCAGGGTGCACAGCAATGGGTTTATTTTTCAGTGAACAACTTTCCTTTCTTCCAATCAACTCTGAGGCAATAAGAGGTGGGTTTCAACATGGCATAAATCTGCCAGGAGCGTATCAAGGCTTCTGAATAACAAGGGCACAGACAATTGTCCAGTGGAAAAGAAAAAAAAGGTCAGAACAGTAACTCTTGCAGTATTTGTTCCACAAACAGGGAAGGTTTACACAGCTTTTCTGGGCAATTATTAGGCAGGAAATAAATCTCAACAGAAACTCATCTTCTTCTCCTGCTTTGCAGCTGAATCTCTTTGCCTCACGCCCCTAGCAATGTCCCCAAAATGCTTTGCAACAAGATGTCAGTTACACAACCCAAGGCTGTGCCCCAAGAGCCAGTGGAGAACTGTATTAAATTTAATAGCATTGCTCCAGGTAATCTACGACCGCTTATAATCAATTGTCCATGCCCACTGCAGCATGACTATAGCCGTCTTCCCAGGGCTGCAGGTGCAGGACTGGCAGAGAAAGCTTCAGCGTAGGCTGGAGATGAGAGAGAGCTCTCGCACAGCCTTGAGCATATGGAGAGGCTGCAAGGCAGCCAGCTCACCCCTGCTGCCATGCTCCTGTAAAGCTAGGGTTCAAGGTCTCTTGGTGGACTGGAAAGCCCAGGCACAAGCACACTAACTCCAAAGAGACTATTATCCATGTCAGAATAAAAAACAGCAAGGAGGAGCCAGTCTCCCCCCTTTATATCAAAGAGACAAGAAACGCAGAAGGAAACAATAAACAGGGAAACAGGAAGGATTTATCCTCTTCTGTAGCAGAGCTGGGAAATGATCAGCATCTCCTGCAGCCTCCAACACCCCACTCCATGTTCTGCAGTCATTCCATGGCCCAAGACTGGCTCCAGGCTTCTCTGCAGCTCTGGCAAACAGGAGCAAGAACGGCCCCAGGTGAGGGGCCAGAGCTGGGAGAGCCAGGTCAGAGGGGAGAGAGAAGGGATACAGAGCAAGGGGACAGCTTCGAGAGCACGGCTTGCTACTCCCATCCTTGTCACACAGGTGGGAAACGCTATCACATACACCTCAAGGCTTCCCTCTGTGGAAGTGGCAGGAATTAGCTCAAACCACCACCAGAAACCGAAGAGGAGAGGGTCCTGAATTCCAGGTCAGCTGTTATCACCGTGCTGGACAAGTTCAAGCAAGATCTGGGTCTAGCCTCTATTTCTGGCCCACAGTGCAAACCCAGACCTCCCAAGCTGAGGGTATACTTGGATTCATAAAACTCCAAGGAGCTACAACAAATGGGTTGCCTGATTTCTTGCTTGGACCTTAGCTGAATATGGTGCTTGCCTCCTACCCTGTATTTTCTTGCCAGCTCTGATGAGGATGGCAAGAGAGAAGAGCTACAAGTCCCCAGTCTACATGCGCTGCATTTCACAGTGCCTGGAGGCGGGACGACATCCCTAGCTCTCCAAGTCTTTCTCTCTTCTTCTTGACCAAAAGTATGTTGAGTGCATAGTAAAACATGGTTAGGAGAAGACAAGTGAGGTTGGCCCCCTAGGAGCTGCAAAGACTTCAAGGAGAGGCCAAAGGCACACAGCAGCTGGCTCCTCAGGTAGCATATCACCCACACTGCTGTTGGAGAGCCCTGCAGTACTAAGAAGATTTTTCTTGTGCCCAGGCTATCCGTGCAGCCAGTGAGTGACAGCCTTCTGGTAGGCCTCCAAGCCTCCCTCCCTCCCTTGACATTCATAGAGAAACAAAATACCTGTCACATTAGCATCCAGGAGAGACAATATATGCTGGCACAGCCTCTGAGACAAGCTCTCCACCCAGCATCATGGCAGAGGCCCTGGAAAAGACAGAGGGCATTGAGCCCAGCATCCCCATCACTCAGGCACCAAGTAGAGCTAATTGCAGGGATAAGGTAGCAAGTGACAACTCTTTGCAGGAGCAATTACAGCTCTCTCTCCAGCAACACTTTTCTTCACCAGCCTCTGAGCTCCTCTCCAGCCAAACAACATGGCCCTATTTCCACCCATGACCCCTCTATGCACACTGACTGCATCAGAGGGAACAAAGCCCTCTGTCTGCATCCTCAAGCACACATGGTAAACAAGTGGAGCATCAATAATGCTGACCTCTCTACCAGCAGCTCCCAGTCACTGCAAGGGACTCCCATCACATCCGAAACCCCTGGTACCTCCCCAGCCAACGGGCAGTTGTCTGGGCAATCAATCCCATACTGATTTCATCA
>NDXB01022483.1:807-22522 GCA_002631895.1 Agapornis roseicollis
TTGGGGGTTTTTTTTTTTTTTTTTTTTTTTTTTGCAATTTGTAACTCCTGTTTAACTCTTTCCTGTGAAACCCATTGATAATATCTTATTTCTATTCAGGAAGTATTCTTTGCTTATGATTTATGTTAGTATCTCGGCTAACAGATGGGTTTTTGAGGACAGTGACAGTGTCGGTATAATTCTGATATTAAACTGCTGCTTTCAGTTAACTGGAATCAACTTGGTAGTTACAAATGTAGGGTCTTCAGTGTAAAATTTATGGAAAGAGAAAGGATAATGAGCTTCTTTCAGATGTGTTTTTAAAAGGCCAAGACTATTCAGAGAAGAATAAATCAGAAGGCCAGCAGAGACTGTTATATTAACTATCTTAATTTGCTATTAAATACAGGCTATAAAAGTTCATAATAATTTTTCTGTTGGGCCCAAGAGCTTATGTTTGACTAGTTCAGTTATTGCATCCAGACTTTACCAGCAGTCTTCAAAGACCAGGTGGACAGACTGACCAGGCAAAAATAGCCCAGTACTAGGGATACATATCCCTTCAATGCTGCCTACTGCAGAACTAGCCAGACTGGAGAGCTCTGTGTACTGTGGAGCTACTTGGTGGTCTAAACTATTCCAAATAAGCTGCAGTTCTGCTTCAGCTTCTGTTAGATATTGGTACTGGCTCTATAGGGATAGGGCTGTACCAATAACAAATGTTTTGACTTGTACATTCTCATATTTGTTTTTCATTTCATGTGCTATTTTCATTTGGATGCTATTACTACCTAATATGGGTGAGCCATGGAAATACAGTTCTTGTTAACCTCATTCGTAAACATCTGTTAGCTAAATTGGCACCAAATTATTGTCCCTTAAAAACAAGCTGCAGAGTATGGCTTGTGCTCCTTTGAGTCTGTCTTCATTTGAATACATAATGGTCTTTTACCTTGGCAATTATCTTTTCCACCCCCTCCCTGCCCTTAACCCCCACTATGAGCAGTTGTAATACCAGGTCCTTCATGTGTGCTCATGATTTGCTTGTGAACTATGTTTTCTGTCTGTGTAGTCCCTCTGATTCACTTTGGTACTCAATCCTGTTAAATACTATTTCTTCAGTCCTGGCTGGGATTTATTTACAGTTTTCCTGCCCTCCTGAAATAACAATTACTGCTATCCTGATCTGACTGTAAAGGGGGTTTTGCTGTAGCTTTGATGTTGGGCACTTCATATCACTTAAAGTTTTCAGTGAGCCTCTTCACTAAAGCACTGGTTTTGTATCTCTGCTGTTATCTTCTCCCTATCCATGTAATTACTGTCAGATGTTACCCAGTGTTTCTGGTGTCTGTTAAGGATATGGTCAATCTTTTAATGCAGGTTGCAAGATATCTACATCCTTTTATTTTTGGGTTCCTCTTCATCCATAACTTTTGGTTGACCTTCTATACTAAAGAAGGCTTAGATTACAACTTAAATAGTCTCTTCATCATCCCTACTAATAAAGTATGCAAAAGATCATTTCTCAGTCTTCCTGTAAAATGCTTCAGTCTATCAGAAATTATCTGTAAGTTCACCCAAGCTGGCTGCTGCTGTCTGGTGGAGCAATAATAGCCTTTAAGAGGTGACTTCATCCTTTAGATACTGTTAGTTTGATTATAATTATGTTCCCTCTTGTTCTTGTGCACAAATGCAGCTGTGCCTCGCAGTAGTTCTTTCTTTGTGAAGAGCAAGAAGAAAATGAGAGATTTGAGGGTTGTAAAACATTAAGGCAATCTTAATAAAGCCTTTGAAGCACTGCAAGACTCATCAGGTCCATCTTATTAGCTAATTTTTAGTTATTGGATTAGCTTGTGATTCTAAATTGAGCACAGCCCTGTCATCTACTGTTCCAGTTGCTTGAACAATTTGATTTTTGATCTATATTTTACTCTTCTATTGCAAATCACTCATGTCTCCCTGTTTAAATGCCTGATGTGATTTGGTACAGTTCTAACTTGATTAGCATCTTATTTAATTTCAGTAATAATTTGCTCATTTCTGCATTGCTCATGCTCCCTGTCTCTCTCTGTTTTTGTGTTTGGTTTATTGCTTTTCTAATGGAGTACAGGGAGAGCATGCCCTACGTTCTCTAGAACACTCTTAAGTCCTCCAAAATGTCAGTCACAGTAGATGTTTCTGTCCCAGCTGTTTGAGTTTTCCCCAGCTTTTGTGTGTTACTGTACCTGTTTGTCCTGATAACTTTCTGAAGCCAACGTTTTCTCATGACCTAGTATGCAGTCAGCAGCCTCTCTCTGACTTTTCTTCCCCTGCAGCATGACTTGAATGGCAGCCTGCATTTCACCTGATGTGATAGTTTCCATGTCATTTCTTGTGTCCTGTCTTTAAAAATAAAGGTAGCTACTCCTTTTGCTGCCGAAGCTTCCTTTTCCTGGACATCTCTTAATATAGTTTCTCTTCACAATCTTTTTTCTGTTGCTTAACATTCCTTGGCTTTGTATTCCTCTACCTGATGATGCCGCTTCCACAACTCCTGCTCTAGGGCTTAGGGTGTGATATGTTTGGGGTGTTTTTTGTTTGTTTTATTTGTTTTGGGTTTTTGTTTGTTTAGTGGTTTTGTTTGTTTGTTTGGTTGGTTGGGTTTTAATGCCATTTTAAGCTTTTTTAAAGTCTTTATTTCTCATACGGTTCTTTTTCTCATATGCCACAGTGTCTGAAGACTGTAATGATGTTCAGATGCTCCTAACCAAATTTCCCATTGCATCTTTAATGCTCTCAAAAAATCATTCTAGATTTCTTAACTGCCAGTAAAATATGTCTGCTGTCCACGGATTGGAACTCTGGGAGCTCTGTGCTTCTAACTGAACATTTATTTTGCCCTGATTTTGACATGACAAAACAAAGGGTGGTTATCCTTTCAATACATCTTTCCTGGGTATTTGCTGAGTATTACTGTTCAGGTCACCATCTGTTGGGTAACTCCATAGATCTCAATCATGTAGATTATTTGGGCACTTAAAACTACCTTACATCAAAGCAGTGAAAACAAAACACAACTTCCTTTCCATTAATTGCTTAGGCTGTTGACACTGCTGCAGACTGACAGTGAGATGGTGTTTTTCCCTTCCCTACAGACTTTCAGCAGTCTTTAATTGCTTTGATTGTCCACATTCTCTATCAGTTGCTTCATCCACACTTTGCAACTAGTCTTCAGAAGTAGGTAACTAGACCAACCAAGCATAAACAGCAAACTTAAGATCAAATACTTGAACTGCACTTTAATGATATAGTAAGACAATACTTCATAGGTTCATAGAATACCAGGTTGGAAGGGATTTCAAGTATCTTGTGGTCCAACCTTTTTTGACAAAGCATGACCTAGGCTAGATGTCCCAGAACCCTGTCCAGCTGAATCTTAAAATTGTCCAGTGGTGGGGAATCCACCCTTTCCTTGGAGAGATTATTCCAACGACTGATTGTTCTCACTGTGAAAATTTTCCTTGTGTCCAGTCTCCCCCAGAGTAACTTCTGCCTATCAATCCATGTCTTTTCCATGTGATTCCTTATAAAAAGGGAGTCTATCTCTTCTTTGTAGCCACTTTTTAAATGCTCTAATATGGTGACAAGGTCTCCCCTGATCTTTCTTTTCTCAAGGCTGAAAAAAAACCAGTCTGTATACTTCTAAATATACTGATACAGACCAGGGACAGTTCTGTGGACCTAGCTCTGAAGGAAAAGAGGTGAAACCTCTACAAGGTAGCTAATAAATTACTTCTTCATGAAAGAAAAGTTTTCATTAGAAATGCCTCCTTTTGGAATCTTTTAGGTAGGAAATGTTTCCAGCAATGCAGTTTATAAGAAAGAATTGTTCGGTTTTTAATAATTGTCACAACAATTTGGTTTAATCTCTTGGATAGTGTAGGACGTGTAAAACATCATTCTATGTTGAACATATAATCCGAGTCTGAACAGTAGCAATTTTTATGATACTATCACAAGATGAAATCTGGCCCCTTTTTCTGTGTTTATTGTCCGTGCTCTTTGTCTTGAGAAACCTAAGTCCATCAGGGCTTTCAACAAATGTCATTATTATTTGCTACAGAAAATATGTTTTTATCGTACTCTGACCTTGCAAAAACCCCAGACCTTTCTCTGTTATATTTCAGCAAAGTTAAAAGTCAAACTCCCTGGTTTTGTTTTCAAATATACCTATCCTTTGTCACCAAGGATTGCTGTGTGCTGTCATTCTAATATTATTCGTTTTCTGTGCTGTGTTGCCAGGGTCAGCAATGAAACATGATTATCTTGGGATCTAATGAAATAGTTTCCTGCCTCCTGTAATTCTTGCAGTGGCTCAGACATTTAACCTTTTGACCCACTAGGACTAGCTTCCTAATAAATACACTGTTATGACAGCAGAGCTGTCTCAGTTGTTTGCTGTATTTCCAAGTAAAGTATTTTAAAATGTTTTAACATTTTGCACTTTTGCTTCCACATTATGTTTTATTTTTGAGCACAGCTTTGATAAACCTACTATGTATTGAATTTGAGTCTTGCATAGTATCTGTATGAATTTTAGAGTAATAAATTGCAGCATGTCAGAGCTGGAAGAACTTCTAAAGGCAATAAGTCAAATATTTTTATTTATTTTCCTTTACCTTTGTCATCTCTCTGTCATTGGCACATGTATTTCACCAGGATGGCATAACTGGAGGACTTTACTGTACACATAGCTATGACAAAGTTAAAGATACTCAATTCCTCAGTTGCGAGATGGCATGCCACACGTGACTGGCCCAGCTGAAATACAGCACTGCTCCTGTAGAAGAGACCTTCATAAGATTGCTTGGAGTATGTTAGCAAATATGGATTGAGTCGCCCTGAAAGAAACCCTATGAGTTGCTATCTTCAGTGTAGGCCAAGGGTTTTGGGCAATCTTTGAAATCAAAAATCCATCCCAGTTTCCTGGAGTGTTCTGAAATCATCAGCAGTGGTGTGCAATTAGGTGTATATGCATGAAAATACGTAACACGATGTCTTGGTGCTGTTTGTGTAATAAACAGCAGTGTCATGATGAGTTAAGTTGATCTTCTGTTTGTTTGAACTCTGTCCTAATCAATTTCCCTGAAGAGATACAATATTATAAATCTCTGGGTTCTCTATGTTGCTGGCCTTTTCTTGTAAGTACTGGGGCAGAGATGTATGGTAGCATAGTACTAGAATAGTTTACTAAAACTATTTCACTCTGTTCTCCTTTCCCTGATTATTTTTCTTTTCTTCCAAGCCATGCTTTATGAAATCTTATCACAGCTCCCAGTGATATGTTAGCAGTTTTTTTTGAGGTTTGCAATTAATCCTGTAAAGGGAAGCCAATGCTTGAGAAACTTGGAGGTGGCTTGGGTCTGCTGCAGAGTCTTTTGTCTGTACTCTGCCAACTGGGTGCATTCATCAGCTTAAACACAACATCGTACTTCCAGAACCATGTAAGCCTTTTTTATTCAGTATCAAGCCCATGGAAAACCTGAAGTGCCTGGAAATGTGGTGCAGAACAGGCTTGTTGGAGCTGCAGTGGTTAGGCCAGGTCTGACAGGGCTCATTCATTCTGGTTCACTGCTGCCCATATCCTGTCTTCGCTGTTGGTGCCAAGCCCCATGAGAGTCTCTTCTCTGCCTTCCTAAGGATCCTGATTAACAGGGCACTGCATAGCTGTGTGGAGTGTGTTAGTGTTGCTACACACACAACTCTACTTACAGGATTTTCAAAACTGTCTTGAGGAGCACACATGCGTCCAGTTTCCTAGGGTCATTTAGGTGGGGTGGCTTTTGTTTGTTCTGTGATAACCCCCTCTGTATACACAGAGACTGGGAAGTAGTGAAGTTTGACTTAAACATCTTCTGCAGAGACGTTACATGGAGTCACCAGTGTCTTTAAAAGGCTGGCTTATGAACTTCCAACAGTAATGGTTCTTATGGCTGTATTTTGACACAAAAGAGTATGTATGAATTGGTTGCAAAAGAAATGTCATCTTTGACACAATGTCCTTTTCACTTTGTATATCTTTTTCTATTGGTGTTTCCTACAAATGCATTTGTACATGTGCTACAGTTCAGAGGTTCAAGTTCAAGATGTTTTGTGGCTATGTAGGCTTAAAAGACATTAATAAAAGAAATCGTCAACCCTCTTAGGAGTTGCCTCAAAGTGGGATTCAATAGGAAGCTCTCTGTCCTCTTCTTATGTTAAAATACTTCAATTAACTGACGTATCTTCCCAATTCAGATTTGTCTGATGCTCTCCAAAACCTGTTTGTAAGGCAATGAATGGAAAACAAGCATCCCTATAAGCAGCTTCATCATATCATGGTATGATAGTATTTTTCATCTAATGGGTCATCAGATATGATTCAGTCTAAGCTGCAAATGTAGATTAGAAATGTTCTTTGGGTAATGAAAATGTTTCATAGCAGAGTATGAGAGGGTAACAGTAAATGAAAACTGCTTATGATCACTTGTTTTGCACTGTGGAACTCCTGGTTCTTTGTTTATCTCACTAAGAAAGGGACCCAGAGCTTAAAGCTGATTAACTACGTTATTCAATAAAGGATGGAAACTATATATAGAGAAATAACAATCTTACATCTCTCCTCCTGAGTAGTTGTGGCTACTCTGCCATGGCTGGTTGGTGTCACAGGCTATCCAGAGTACACATGCATAGGTGAGAAGGAAGTAAGTGTATGTGTGATTCACTAACTCCTTGTACCACAGACTTCCAGCTGTACCATGACAACATAGAAGGATGAATAGAAGCTTGTGAATTGTGATGTATGCCTTTGGGCAAAATACCAGTTGTGTTTGACTCATACAGTGAAGCCAGTGTAGTTCAAGTACCTACGCTGAAGAGGTCTTCTAATGAGTCATCGATGAAGAGGTACACTTTTTTGTTTCTAAAAGCTATCTACAAAGTGAGACCTTATGGAGGGGGTGGGTGGTGCTCATTTTACAAAATCACTAAGATGCCTGACTTTGCCCTACCCACACCTATTCTGTTATAGGTTTTATTCACTCTCATATGCACATACTTTCAAGAACCAAGGCATGTATGTGTGCACCAGTAGTCGTGTCAGGGTCATTTGTGTCACACAGGAGAGGGGATATTGGATACTCATCATGTGTCTTGAGTTCTTATTGACTGACAATGACAAAATGGTTTTTGACTGTATGTGTTAGGAGTGGGTGGTGGTTTTGATATCATACCTCATATTTTGTTTGATTCCTTGGCAAAAATCCTGATTTTTTTTCACAGTGCTGTTTTTACTTAAAGGGGTATTTTAGGGCTCCAGTCCTGTTCTTTGTTATTTTGATGCTTTATGTTTAGGCCAGTTTGTTCTTCCTTTTTATTTTACATGAAATCACGTATATGGCACTCTGTAGCACATAACCACTGACTTCCTTTCAAACCATGTTCTGTTGCTTCTTGTGGTGTGCATGTGAGCATATGTGCACACATACACAGATACTTTCTTTTGTACTTAATTTGTACTGATCTTAATACTTTAGTTTTAAATCTCTTGAGAAGAGTAGGAAATCATTCATCTTAATCATTTGTGGGAAGTATTGATATTTGCATTCCGATATTGCAACTGTGTAAATGGCCATCTGACTCAGACTGGAATACATTCCTTTACAGTGTGCTAAGTATCAAGTTCAGAAATGTGTGAAAGCTTCCTTTCTGGAAAAGAAAAGGAAAGCTCTGGCATCTGGTGCTGTGACAGATTTAGCTTGCTAGCTAAGTGCTCCATCTCTGGCTGCTGACTGGGATATTCTCCTGTCTGTGTTGCTGATCCTCTGCTCTGCCTGAGCATGGGCGTTTTTCCCACAAACAGGTGTCAAGGGTGGACAGAAGACTTTCAGTTCCACAAAAATTGCTGTTGTGAGAAGGAAGACTCTAAAGGGAAAATTCTGATGATGCTGGTGAAGTAGTTTAAAAACCTCTGTTAAAATAGGACTGACTCTGAAAGAGCTGAGATTGACAGGTTTTGTTGATTTTCAACAGTTGTTTAAACTATTTCCAATTTGCTTGAGATTTCCACATGAGCAAATATAGTGAATCGGGAGCCAGAATACAACATATCATTCAGGAATAAATAGCCAGGGTTAAAATCTAGGCTCTACTGAAGCCAGTGAAAGCTTGGTTTCTTTTTCAGTAGACCTAGGTAAGGCATGGATGCTTGATTTACATAGGCTTATGCTATTATTTTACAGTCTGGAAGATAAGTCACTCTGAGATAAAGCTGCTAGAAAAGCAAAAGCATATCATCCTCTTAAAATTTGCCAGTTGCTCACTGTGAGACATTTCACAAATAGTTTTCATCAAGCAATAGTTTTCATCATCAAGCAATATTATGCATTTAAAGCTATGTTACAGAATAGAGCGGAGAGCTACTTAAGATTTTTGGCTGAGGCAAGACAGGCCCATTCTATAAATATGCCTGGATATTGTCTGCTGATTCCTGATCTCACTGGTTTGCATGTGGTTTTCAAACCCTATTGTTGCTGCAGCCACCTTCCTCTGTGTTCATGTGGCAAAAGGCAAGTAGTACTAGGCACAGCCAAGTCCTTAGTCAAAAACACTGGGAGAGCTGTGGCTGGACAAATAGCTTAGATTGCAGATTTCTTGCCTATCAAGCTAAATCTTGATTGGACTGCTGTTTTTTTCTTGTGTTGGGATGACACATGGGAGCCTCATCAGTCTAGAGCACTGCTGCGTAAGACAGCTAGGTATACAAATGCACATCATGGGGCATGGTCTGCCTTCTTCAATTTATCATTAGGTACTAAATGAGCTACTAAAGAGAAGAAAAACTGACTGCAACTGCTGAACCCAGGACAGACAGATATGTTTGGTGTGAATGCAGTAGTACTTGGAAGAGTGCCAGGCCATCAACCTTCTCACACAACCTCACAGGCAAGATGAATCCCTCTCCTCATTAGTAGATCCACTGGTCAGCTGTGTACAGCAGACTGCTTTTGTCACTGTCTTTATTTTGGTTGAATAAATGAGCAGGTTTTTTTGTTGGATATTTTGGGTTTGTTTGCGTTTTTCTCTCCTTACCGTGTACAAAATGAGTTAAAGCTCCCTAAGGATTACAGTGAGGACAATTTATGGCAATCCCATTCTTTAAGTCTTACTTTTTTTCATTAAGTAGGCGAGCTGTTGTAGCTGTAACATGATTATCAGTACCACCATATGCCTGAAAAAAAAAATCTCACTTGTTCTGGAGGTATGAGGTTATCCAGCACTTGCAGTGAGCACCCAGCTGCAATAGCATTGTGTGAAACAGTTGTGTGTGCTGCATTGATCAATGCTAATGGAAGCATAAAGTTCCTTTTGGTAAATCTGTGACTGGCAGCAGTCTAATTAAATCTTCCTTTAAAAATAAAGGAGAGGTCTGTAATTTTGGCTTCTTGTCCTGAAGGGCATGCTTTTATTTAGAGATTTTTTCCAACTTGAATATTTGGAAGGTTTTAGGAATGCCTGAAGCAGCAGAAATCTCTGAATTGTTTTTCTTTCTTCTTTTAAAACCCCACATTAGAGATTATTTTTCTGAAAGCTAATGTGTGCCCTCCCCCAAACCTCCCCTCAAGTACTTCAGCTGTAGGAACTAAAATATGTAGTTCTTTCCTTGCACTCCATTGTCAAAGCTAATTGTACTAAGCACAACTCTGCCACATGCTGACGTTAAGTAGGTCTTGTGTGGTCACAAGGAGAGAGTCTATTCTCATTAGTTACCTACGGAGCAGTCAAAACTGCTGTGATAATTCCCATAAAGAACTGCAGACAGTAGGAATACAAGTGATAGCAGACAAATTAGGACTTTAAATTTAACAAGTACTAATAAGTATGAGTGGGGTATACAAGAAACATGAATTCTGTAAGTAGAGTTTTTCATGAGATTTTGGCAGTTTGGAAGATCTTCTACTGCCCTGACTGCTATAAATCTGAGCTATGTCTTCTCTAGTTACTATGACTTTTGCTCAGACAGAGGCCTACTCTCAGAGACTGATTTTTATGACTGTTATCATGAAACTGGTTAAGAGTATTTGTGTTGCAAATAAGTAAAAATCAAGGCCCATTTTTGCTTGAAATCAACTCTCCTGGTGTTGACATTACCTGTCTGATTGCTCCATTTAAATAATCAGATTTGTTTGTTACAGTAAAACCACAGTGGTCTTGCTTTTGGTCATCTTCGTTTTCAGACTGTGTTGAACATAGCCAAGAAAATGGCCAACCATGAGTCATAGCTCTTTAAGCTGTATGGTCTGTGAGAAGTGTAGTGTGTACCAGACCTTCCAGTACATGGAGTTGCTCCCTTTATCATACCATAATTTAGCTTGGAAGAGGTTCCTGAAGATGATCTTGTCCATCACTTGCTTGAAGCTCAAAGTTAGGTGTTGCTCAGGGTCTTGTCCCAGACAAGATTTGAAAGTCTCCAATGATGGAAATTACCCAGCCAATCTGGGCACTTAATTTGGTGCTGTGCCCAGAGTGAATTTTCCTTTGTCTTGTGAGAATTTCCTTGGGTTTAGGTTGAGAGTATTGCCTCCTGCTCTTTTCCTCTGCACCTTTGACTTTTCTCTACCCCCCTTCAGGCAGCAGCAGAATGAATGCAAGTATGTCTCCCCATTAACCTTTCCTGTTTTTGCCAAACAAACCCAGTGCCTTCATTCTCTGCTTGTATGCAGTATGCTCCAGATCCCCAAACATCTTGGCCTTTGGCCTACCTTAATCCAGGCAGAAAAAGCATGTGCTTCAGCATGAAAAGTCTCAGACTCCAAGCATCAGTGAACCTTGAGATAATCCAGAAGTCAGTTCTCCCTCAAGCAGAGATCAGTTGTATACATATAGAGGTTTCTCCTCTAGAAAACTTTTCAGGCACTCCTGACAATGAAACTCATTTTGTCTTTCCAACTGCTGCTCTTCCTCCGCTGCTTGTTTGACAGAGCTATTGACAATGAGCCTCAAATATAGCACATTGCTGTGTCTGTAGAGTTAGGTCTCCTCCTTTTACTCCCACATGTTGCTTTGCATTTAATAACATGCTTCTAATTTGTTGTCTGATCTCTTGGGGCTGACAGAGCTGTTCACACAGCTTTGGCTCTTACTTCTCTTAATAGTATGCTACTGGATGGCTCTGTAGTGTGAACATTTTGTGTATGCTGGGAGTGGATCTCCTAAGAAACCCATCTGAATGCTGTTAGCTTAGCAGATCTGTGCTTGGGCCATATTACAAGCAGGATAGTAAAGAGCTAGTCACAGCCAGTTTGGTGGTTTCCAGATGCAGCCTACTGGTGAGAGTGGAGAGGCATCTAAAGAGATGCTTCTTTTTGAGAGACAAGTAATCCCCATCTCTTTTTTGTTTAAAAAAAACCTGTAGAAAACAGTATCTTGAGAAGTTCATGGAAAGGTTCAAAGAGGGAATTGCAAATTTTTGGAAAAAATAGCATTTATGAGGGTTGGGATGTTATCATTTACCTCTGCTTTTGTTTGTATGACAAAGAGAAGTATTCTGAGCCTAACAACTTCTGCCCAAGAGTGATATTTTACAGTCCTTTGAAGACAAATTTGTATCTGTGTTACTTGTTTTCTTGCTCAAGAAGATGAGTTTCCTATTCTTAGGAAAGAAAATCCTTCGTTTTGTGCTTGGCAAAAATACTACCACTTACCATATACTCAGAATACATAGGTTTAAATCCTTTTTTTCTTCAACCGACAGAAAATAATAAAGACATTGTAAAAAGAGGATCTAAATAAAATTGATGTTCTGTTGCTTTAAGGATATATGTAGGCACAGCAAAGTGTTTTGCAGCAGAAGAATACCAAACCTCAGAATCCATTCCAAAGTGTGGGGCCTACCTAGTTTAAAGCTTTCAGGTTATTCAGGAAACAGGTAATCTACAAGTGTGTAAATAGTTTTTTTATTCAGAGGTGGTGTGGGAAAATAACAATGAGTTATTTTTTTAAATTGTATCTGTGTGCTTGAAAGTTCGCACAAACCTGATATTATGACAATATAATTCCACTTTTCCACTCATTGTATTTTGTACCTGTGTTGAGCCATACTCCCTACATCTGCAGCAGACACTGATATAGATTTTCTCCATTATTTTTTTCTCTAATGTGCAAGAAATGGTTTTCTCATTTGTTGCCCCATCTAACTTCACTGGTTGGTGTGCATCTGTATTTAGGACATGCTTATGTCCCTGTTCCTTATTTCCTTCCTTCTCTTCTAGGAGAGGCATACCTAGACATGCAGGTACTGCTTCCTTATATGCTGCTCTGGAATAGTCCTAATTTGTTGTGTAAAAGGCCTTCCTTCCTCCCCCTTGTGCTTTTTCAACTGGAAATAATCTTTCCGTATCCATCACAAACATTGAGACCTCTCTTCAGCAGAAAACTAAGGCAAAAGTAGAAGCAGCAGTGTAGAATGCAGTTGGCATACTTTATGGCTTGTTTTTATTATTCCCTAGCAACATGTCTTTGCTCAGACCACTCCTAAAATGCACTATAAACATGCTCCCACTATGGAATGTGAGCTTACATACAGAGAGCTAGTGTGAAATTACTATAATGTCCCAGCAGGCTAGTAACTCTTAAAAGAATTGGATTTTGGCACAAGTTCATTGCAAATTTATTCAAGCAAGTGTAGAAGGAATTGCAATTATTTCGGTCATTTCATAGTTAGAAATATAGGAAAAAAGGAAAAAGAAAAGCAGTCAGAAAAGAATTAAAAACTGAAAAAAGTTTTAGTTAAATGTAGGATTTTGTTTACTGCAAAGGTAATAGAGCCTCCGAGGAAGGCATGTTCCATCTCAGACTTCAGACACATTTTGTTGAAAATAAACAGATAGAATTAGTTTTAATTGGAATTTTGTAATAGCTACAGGTAGGCCTCATAGTAGTGCAAACTTATATAAGCACCAATATTGACTTTGGTGCAGATTTTTAAGCCACCTTATGTTTCATTAATAACATATGGATTATTTTGTTTATAGACATAATTTAATTATTGGTCATATTCATTTTGTAAAGAGTTCATTTAAAATTACCAGCATGAAACTAATTAGCTGTAGATAAGTGGTGCTCTTTGTTGCAAGCTTCCCCTTTCTTGTACTTTCTGTGCCTAGAGAGAATGCTCAGGACAGGGAATTTAAATCCTAGAGTACTGTTAAAGGTAATTAAACAGAAATTTGTATTCATTACCTTGTTTACTGGATTGCTGCTGAACAATGAAGGTTAGTATTGAATGTTCATTTTATGGTAGTGCTTTCTCCTTGTCTATAAATATTTCCTAACCGTTACATTTAGGGATAGTTATAAAAAAGCAGGGTGGTTGCCTAAGGCCTCACACCGTGGCATATTGATTCAAGTCAGCACAATATGCAGTAGGATTGTAGGACCATGGCCATGTCTGTAGCTGAGTTGAATGTAAATGCTTAGTTCTTTCTGAAGGCTTTGTTGACTAGCATCTGATGTATGAATTTCAACAAGCCTTTAGACACTGTAGGGATCTACTGAGAACAAACACAAGACGTCCACATTGTGCATACTTTTATCCAAAGCTTCCTTAGGGAAAAGACTATGTATTGTTGACTTTTATCCACTGCTCTGCTTCTGTAAACAATCTTCAGTATTACTTATGTTTTCCATGTGTCTGATCTCAGTATTTCTGGCATAGATAAAACCTCCATCACATTGTTTTGCAAGTCTTTTTTTGCACGTTAAATCTCTTGTGCAGTTATTAACTTACATGACTACCATCGCACCGGCATTTACATTATTATTGAAATGATTAATTAGGCTGGCATGGAATGAAAACAACTGTCCTTTAAAGTTTAATTTTCACTTATCTCAGAAGGCGGGCCGATCACATAAGAACAAATAAGGAAATGACAATTTGTCAGCTTGCTTCAAACACAGAAAAGAACATTTAGTTTTTTTCTCTAAGATGGGGCATATGAAGTAAACCAAAATCCTATTCATGTTGTATGGCTGAGTGCATAAACCTGATCATCCTGAGTCTGGTAATTATGAAATTATTAGTGGTTAGACAGTTCTCAGGTACAACTCAATTTTGATCAATTATCTCCTGTTTCTTTTTGATTGGGGAGGGTGTGGAGCTGTGGTGGTGTGTCTAGATAAGTCTAGGAACCTTGTTTACTGTTCTAAGCCAGAGAAAGAATTAGCATCTTTCTATCTTCTACTTCTCCATAGGAGAGTTCAGCATTCTGCTTTCCTGAAAACAGAAGGAACCAGACAAATGGGACACTTTGGTAGCTGTAAAACAACAAGCCATTTTCAACTTGAAACTGTCAACCCAAAAGTCTAGTTTTCTTGCCTATATGCCCATGCTGATTCAGACTGTGTTCTCAATCTGGTTTTGAATTTTCAGTCTGCTTCCCTGCATGGTCTGTCCATCCACATGATACCTATTAATTTTTTTCTTCTGTCATTGTTAAGCATGCATCTGTTTCGATTGCAATATGCCTACTTTTTGCATTTGAAGTTTTCAGTCACTTCTGTATTAAGTTCCAAAAGGAAACCTGTTGTCATCTCTCAGCTACATAAAGTCACTTCTTCAAGGGCATTGTTGTTTGCTGTTGCACTGCAGTGCTGCCAAGAAACTCCAGTTGGGTTTAGACTCCTGCATGCTTTAAGAATAAAACACAGACCTTGTCCAAGACCCTGGACCATCTGTGTACCCAAAGTGTGAGGAAGCAGGGAATGGCAAACAGCCAAGTGGTCAGAACTCGGTGCTGAGCATTTGTCTATAAGAAAGCCTATGGGGAGAGATATTTCCAGTTAGGATGAATGCTGGCTTTGATTTACTAGGAAAGCAAATGCTATGTGCAGGTTGAATTCAGGAGCATTTGGTGAGCAGGCTGTAAAACACTGGAGGTAAGTTAAGGGAATGTGTCTAAATGGAGCCATATCATACTTGGGGAAGGGGGAGGCAGTTTTGTACCAGCTGGTTTTGAGGTAAGAGCTAGGCTAGAGTCAGCTCAGCTTTGCCTAGTGAGGACCTATGTTTGCCACTGATTGACCCTTAGCAGAAAAATGTCAGAGACCCCTGAGCTCTGGTTAATGAATTGTGAAGAAAGGGAAAAAAAAAAATAAAAATAGTAAGCTTGAAAACAAAACCAGAAATCTCTTACCTGAAAGAGATGTGGAATTGCAAGTTACTGAGGAGGTGTTCATAAGCATTCAAGTTGTGCCATGAAGTAAAGCCTATCCTTGACACTAACCCCAGTTAGGCATCTATAGCATTTGTGGGGCCATACTGACATTTGCAAGGAAATATGCTGCCCTCTTGGGTAATCCCAAGCTGTTTTTTCCCTGCTTTTGTGTTAGGAGTGTGGAGGTAACTAATACATAATGCATTCTGCTTTGCAGCAAGTTGAAATAGGTAATCATTTGAAAATAGCTCAATGTTGCATTGTGCATCAGAAAAACTACATTACGTGTCAAAGCCATAAAGGTAGGCTGCTGCTTATTCTGGTAGCAGTCGGGTCATGTTTTATTGCTTATTAATCACCACAGACTAGAAAAGTGAATTTCTGTGCAAACACTTCAGAACTCCTGCCCCAGGAGGCAGCTAGTGAAAATAAAACTGAAACTCAGAAATAGCATCCTTCATTACCTGTATATGTTTTCAGTTGATCTTTTGCATATGTGCTGCTTTCTACACCTAAATTAGACTTTCAGCTTCTTTTTTTCCTTTTTGGTTTGTGATTTGGTTTGGGTTGTTTGTTTGTTTTTTTTTTTTTTCAAGTGCTAAATATAATTTTTGTTTTTCAGACATGATTTCATGTCACTCACTGCACAGTAGCTTTCTGTTGCTGTTGTTTGGAACACTCACATTTTTCTATTGCTGTTTTACAAATATGTACCCCTTTGTTTCACTACATTAGCTCTTTCATGCTAGTTTGAATCTGACACTGGAATTTCCATCTGGGGTTATTTAGAGTTCAATGGCAAGTAGCCTTTTTCTCTGAAGTTTCACCTTCTTCCATGATCAGACTGACTTCTTACTTGCATGTGCCCAGTTTTGCTCCTTTATCATGCGCTCAAATACCAATCATTATTTTATTGTTCTCAAAATTCAAATTTTAAGACAACCCTAAAAAGTCATGAAGCTGTAATACAGTTCTCAGGTCTCAGAATATATACATATATATATATACATACATACAGTGTTTAATGGTTACTCAGCTCATATGACCAGTTTACAAAAAAAGTACCCCCTAATTCAATCAAGAGCATCCTTTCAAGAAAAGTCTTAAGAGAAGTGATGGGACGGGTATATGGTGAAACTCAGCCTGGTCTCTGTTAGGACAGTCTTTGTAGGTGACTTCAACTAATGTGCCTAAAACAGGGATCAGGTTTCTAAACGTAGTAGTAAGAAGCGAAGGACTATATAGTTCCCTCTGCATCCCAACATGAATTTTGAAGTTTATGTGCTTTGTCAAAAAAGCTCTGCAATGTGATTACCACCAAGGGACCAGTAGTGAATTCTAAGTGGTTTTAATGACTAGTTATACCAAGCAGGCAGTACCATACTGAAAAGAAATGCATCTGCAAGATACAATGCAGTGATTATTCAAAATGCTATCATAGAAACCACACAAGTTGGGCACCATTCCTGCAGTTACAACCGCAGTTCTTTGCTTCTTTAGTTACTTCTTTGTGGCTGTGTCAGAGAACTCTGTAGCATATGTTGACATACTTGTCCTAATGAAGTTGAAAATATGGAGTGGCACTGAAGAGCTTGGCCCTGCTTTGCCATCCTGACATCACCTGAAATTTAGTTTAAGAAGAAGCTGGTGTTGTGCCAATATAGGAGAAAAAGTACTTTTAGGTAGAAACAGCATCTCTCCAGGAGCCAGATTATATATTTTCAGTATAAATACCTGACCAAAATGTCAGTATCTTCTTCAGTAGTGAACAGATGGAACATCTGCTCTGTGTTTGCAAGATGATTCTTCCTCTCACTTGGTGTCATGTGGTGTCAAAAGAAAGCTATTTCTACAGTCCTTTTGACTTCTTGTCCAATGTGTTCAGGAGGTAACTGTGAAGGCTAAAGTGGATTGTTACAGCTCTCCCAGCCTGCAGCCTGTTCATTCTGTTGGCATGGTGTTCATGTGAAACAGTGGTGCGAGGTGTATCATCACATTCTAGGCCTGGAAACTGGTAGTCATTGGAAGGCAATTCTTGTGCCTCTTACAAAGTTAGTTGACCTGGAAATTTTTTCAGGTGACTCGTTTTTCCAATTATAGGGATGGCTTCAGTGAAATAAATGAGCCCATTTAATTGAAATATTTATATCATAACAAGATTTTAAGGTTTTTATAAATAAGCAAAAATATTAAACAAATTGTTAAACATAAAATAGAACAAATATCTATCTACCAGCTTAAAAATAGTTATGTATGGCTTCATTTAAAAGTGATCAGTCTCGTGGAAGGCCTTAAATGGTTATGTCTGATTTTTGACGTACTGATAGACATAGCAGTTTAAGAAAAAAAATGCATAGTATAAAATACAGTAGTGTACAAATATGGTTTCATATGAAAAATGTTTGAATTATTTCTTTGACATTTTCTGTAGACATAGGTACAAGGAAATGTTAACTACACAGTGATTTTCTGTTATGTTATGCATCTTCACCAGTCTATATTCTTGGTCATTCTCAAGCATCACACATGCTAAAATACACATTCAACATATATTTGAGATAAAAATACTATGCACCTGGAAGGCTATCATCACTCTGTATTGGTACGTGCCCATACTGCTTTCATTATTGTTCTCTGGTAGAGTGGGCTCCAGTTCCCATTGCTTCATGAGCTTCCCCAGACCTGTCAGTCCTACCTGCTGTGTTTTGATTTTACCATGGCCTTTACCTTTGTCTTGTAGGGTCTTTATTAGACTTATGCTTTTTGCTCTGTATCAAATTAGGAACAGTGAGCCATTGAATATAAGTATGTAAGGTAAGATATAATTTATTAGCAGTGTTCCTGAAACAGTTGTCTTAGATTCACAGATACAGTGCCTGAATCAGTCCTTACCAGTTTCATTAAAATGGATTTCTTGTTATTTGAAAAATCCTATTTGGCAAGTTGCTGATGCTTGCTATTTCAGTACCTTATAGTCTTTTGAGAAGACAGCTGGGTTAGGACATTAGTATTTTTAGAAACCTTTAATGCTGAGTTCACAAGATTCTCTAAGTGAAGTAGACTTAAAAGCTAAGAAGTTTTTCAACAGGGTTTTGCTTTGAAGTTTCTAAGGGACTGCTTCAGTTCTAGTGCCAGTAAAACTTAGAACATGTTCTGAGAGGCTATAAATAGTGGCAGTAAAACAATGGATTTCGTTTGGCAAGTAGATCTTATCAGCAGGAAGGTAAAGGAGGCCACTGCTTGCAGTGGGTACAAATGTGTATTATGCTTTGTGGTTTCGTAGAATTGGGGAGAATTTCCCACTGAAAGAACATATATTACAGTTACATAGATTTCTAGGATGGGGAAAAAAAATAAATTCAAAAATACTCTTTTTGAATTAAAATGTATGAGAGCTTTTACCTATGTTAGGCTAAATATTCTTAACATTAGAGGCCTTCTTTTGTCCTTTTCCAGAATTAGGCCCTGTCATTTTCAACCAAATGTCTGTTTTTAAAGGCAAATTAAACAGGGTTTGATTTTATTTTGCTCTATCTATTATTTTATTACTATATTTATTCTGTTTTGTGTTATTACATTATTTTTTTATATTGTTAGGTTATTGCATGTTTTTTCCCTCTGCCTTTCATAGCTAGATGAAAGCATTGTTTCTACTATTGTGGCTTGTACTTTGCTTTCAAATTCCTTATTATGAGGGTGGTGAGGCACTGGAATAGGTTGCCCAGAGAAGTTGTGGATGCCCCATCCCTGGAAGTCTTCAAGCCCAAGTTGGATGAGGCTTTGAGCAACCTGGTGTAGTGGTTGGCCTAGACCATGACAGTGGGTTTGAACTAGATTATTGTTTCTTTTCAGCAGAAGTGGAAACAGTGAGTACAAATGAAATAAAGGAGCTGTCAAACTCTTGTGTTTCACTTAAGAGCAACGTGAATGGTCACTGCTTGTACTCAGCTCATTTATCTTTCTCTCAAGTTATGGGAGCTTTTTTCTATACCAGGGAGTCAGCTCCTATAATAAAAGATTGTTAAAAATGGAAAGCAATTTAGAAGGATTTTTCAGCTGTTCCAGCTCTTTAGAAACAAACCAAACCACACACTTTGCAGAACTAGAGAAGAAAGGAACTGGTGAATTATCAGCTGGCCTCATACAAGAGAATTAAACGTTGTTACTAATTAATGGCTAGTTAGCAGAGCACCATCCTGATCTCAGTGGAGGTTGCCTGGATAAGGGCCATAAATCCACACTGCAAATGAGCTTCAAGATGTTTCATTTCAGCTAAATGAGATGGTGGCCCTCAGCTGAAAGGAAGGTGCTAAGGCAGTAGTTATTAGATCAGAGTTTGGGACTCACAGAGCTGTTCAATTCCCTCTGGCTATGCAGCTGCTCATTATTGTTGATAATTTTTCTGGGACTTCAGTAGTTTTACACTGTGCACTGTTTTCCTCTTGCAGGCATTTGGACAGTCCTTCTCAATTCACCGCAAAGTGGCTGAAGATGGTGAAACACGTGAAGAAACTCTCCTCCAGGAATCTGCATCAAAAGAAGCTTATTACCTCGGGAAGATTTTGGAGATGCAGAACGAGCTGAAGCAGAGCAGGGCAGTGGTCACCAATGTTCAGGCAGAGAATGAGAGACTCACTGCTATTGTCCAAGACTTGAAGGAGGTAACTGGGGATGTGTCGGGATCAAGGGGCTGAATTTTATTGGGATTTTTAATGGATGGCATTGCTGTGAGTCATGAAAATGCTACAAGAAATAAAAATGCTCACCTACCAGTCTCTGATCATCCCAGAAATACCTGAGAGGGCTGTAATTTAGAAAGGAAAAAGTGTAAATTATTATTTTTAAACAACAGTAACACCCCTACCCCCTCAGTATAATAAAACCTGATTCAGGAAGATATAGTTTCTAAAGCTCTCTTAGAATTTTGCATTCTACTTAATACTCCCTACGTATAAATGAATTTTACATAAGCATATATTCTGCACACCTTGGATATTTATGCAGCTCCTCTCTTTCTGAACATTTACATTGTTTCTCAGGCATTCTGGATTGGCTAGAAGTAGATAAAGCTTTCACCAGTTTTCTTCTACTGCAGAGCAAAATCAAAATGCATGCTCATGTTTAGAAAATGGGTAACAGTAAAGAAGCCAAATGTTATTGGCCATTAGGGACATATTGGCCATTGATTAATTTCAATGGAGAATTTAGTAATATTTAATAATTTGTCTTTTTTTTTTTCCTTGAAATCTGGAACTTTAGACAGCAGGTCTTTTTACTTACTATTGTTTCTATATCCCAGTTAGCTGAGTACTGATATAATTTTATTAGTTTATTCTTTCTGTTTTGACAGTTAGTTTGTACAACTCATGTAGCAAAGCTCAGCACAAAGACCACGCATGAGAGAAAGATGGCTCTATTTCCTTCAGCTTTGCTAGTAAATTGGTTCTTGCTCACTTTCTTGTACTGTTAAATGCACACATCTTAGACTCACTAAGTGGTGTGTCCTACCACTCTGACCAGCATTAATTATAGTGAAATGGAGGATAAGGAATACTAACTCATCACCTCATCACCTGTACTGGGTTCCTCCTAGATTTGTGACAATGTGCTCAGTTTGCATGTGCCTTTTGTGCCCTGAAGAAGGTGACATTTATTGATATTTGTCTCTTTGGCTCATGCCACTCCTGTGAGTCCCTGTGCAACACTGCTGATCTCTTAGATGCTCTCCAGTCCACCCCTCTGGGTATAAGCTGGTTTTGCAGCCTGGATGTCTGAGAAGTTACACATGAGTCTGCTGTGATCTTGATGGCCTGTTCAGTAAGGTGCCATCAATGCACACTCTTCTTTTATCCTTCTGCCATTTCTTCTAGTGCTTTCATGCACACGTTTGTACCTCATTCCTGCCAGTCTTGCTGTTTTCCTTATATACTTCTTCAGTTTTCTAAAGACAGCAACTGCATATATGGGAAGGCANCGTTTGTACCTCATTCATGCCAGTCTTGCTGTTTTCCTTATATACTTCTTCAGTTTTCTAAAGACAGCAACTGCATATATGGGAAGGCAGCACTTGGAAATCACCCCATATCTTCCCCGCTTTCTTCAGAAATGCTTAGACATACAGGCTTTCCCCACTGTCCAGCTGCTGGAAAAGATATTTCCTAAGTGATTCTTTCATACGTGTTTAACAAATTAACAAAGTTTATAATGTTTTCTGTAGCTGAGTGGAGTAGCATTCTTTTAACCTACAGAGTCCTCTGGGACAGGGTCTCTCTGGGTCCTAGTCCTTTACTCCCATTGAACGTTCTTATTTAATGTTGCACTGGACTTACCCATAATACAGAGCAGATTTCAATAAGAAATATGTGCTGTTTATGTACAAGTTGTAATTAAAATATGTGATTGTAATTGCTGTTGCTCTGGTTGACAACAGTAATAAAAAAAAAAAAAAAAAAAACAAAAAAAAAAAACCCAAAAAAAAAAACCAACCCCAACAAAACCAAAAACAA